>WIPJ01001827.1:88554-102775 GCA_018155075.1 Cassiopea andromeda
ATGTATGTATGTATCGTTATTTTTAGACGTTTTCTGTTTCTTTTTTAAGGGTATACAATTAATCCAAGATTTGATAAATGAATATGGATTAGTAATTGTCCAGAATTACATGGGATACATTCAGGTTAGATATGGATTACAAAAACTTTATAATTTCTTTTCTTTATCATATTTTAGTTCCTTGAGTTTCGTTAAGATGTGGCAAGTAAATGAGGTTATTTCGTTGCAATATGGCGTTTAATTGAGGCTGTTTCGTTAAGATATGGCATGTAAATGAGGTTATTTTTTAGGAGAATGCAGAAATAGCAGTGCAGCAGATGTTGAAAGAGAAGGCAGGAGAGGCAAAGGTTCAGAATTTTTGCTATTGTCATTTTTGTGTAATTATTCTTGACTCCTATTGTTATTCCATGTCTCCGGGACCTTCCATGGCAGAATTCAATTTGCTATGTTTGATGGGTAAGACTGTTGAGGAAGGGTTATCGCAGATTCTTTACTTTTTACGTTGTTTGTTTAATGTGCAACAATTTTCTTTTTCATTTCTTTGCTCTGTTTTGCTGTTGCTGTTAAAGAATCATTACTGTTTTTCAAGGATGCAACTGGTAGGACGGAATTGTCAGCTATCGATTTTATGGATGACGGTTCTCCAATAAAATTGCACATCTTAATTGACGAACATAAGGTAATTTCTTCTGCATTTTTCAATAGATAGTTGAGCAATATTTGACATGGATAATATGTATCTGCAGAGTTTGGCTTTTGGAACCCCGATCCTGTGGATTTCTGGTCCGTTGACTACTGCATTACTGACACGTGCAATGGAATAGCCATCAGACCTAAAGTCCTTTCTTTTCGTCAATATCCAAAATGATGGGACAAATTTGGTTTTTCGTTTCGGTAGTAAGCTTTCATAAGTGCCAAGCTTTGCACATAGTTTCCGATTAGGCATATGAGATAAGATATGATATGATACACATGGGGTATTACGTGATATATTACAGTGAGTATAATTGGCATTTCAAAACAAAGATGCCACGCTGCCTGATATTTTTCAAGCTCAAAATGTTTGTCCATGAAGAAAGCTTCCAGTTCGGCAATTTCATAATTTTCTGTCAGAGGAAGCTGTATGGATTCCACATGAGGTGCCTACACAAGCTCAAGTCTACATGATAATCTATGCAAAACAAAGACACATTTAACATTAGTTTGATCAAGTGCAACATCTAAATAAAGCTTGGGAGAAGATGGTAAAACAAAATGGTATATAACACATTACTGAGCACAGGGGTCTAGCAGATTGAGAAAATACCATTGCGAGCCTCGAGTCAAAAGACAGAAAGAGAGACCAGCTCCTTCCGCTGTCTTTCAAGACAAAAACAATAATGTGCTTTAGTTATTAATATTTCATACATTATCTTGTCTAGCTAGATGAGTATTTTAAGTTTTGTTTCCATACTTCTGTATTGTTCATAGGGAACGGCAGTATTTGATTTTACTGGCACAGGAAACGAAGTATTTGGCAATATAAATGCACCACGTGCAGTTACCTTATCTGCTCTCATATATTGTTTGAGATGCATGGTTGGGCACGAGGTACCTTTAAATCAGGTAGGTGTCGTTTTGTCCTGCTTGGTCATGCGCTGATAGTATACTTGAAATTAGAATTTAATCTTTCAGCAATCTCATTTATAGTGATATTTTGAAACCTATTCAGTAGTACACAGAGATCTTACAGATAAATAGGCTAGACTGGCAGGAGTCGAAAAACACTTTGCAGAATTGGTTCGAGATACTTAGCTATCGTGCATCAAAATTTGTCATTTACCTGGCAATGTTTTGAGTTCCCTTTTGGCATTAGTATTTCTATTATTGTTTTTTTAATACTGCATTTCTCATGCAATAAATCGCGGGTTATATTGAATATGCTGACTTCCATTGAAGGGTGTATATGAATGAATAGTCTGAAATAGTATCTCCAACTGAGCATAAAGCATAGCTCAGGCGATGACAAGACTCAACTTCATCTGCTTCAGAGTATAGATAAAAATTTTCTGAAGTTGCTAGCACCACAAAGGTGTACTCGTCTGATGACGAATTAGAAAATAAGTATGATATAAACTAAAAATGAGAATTGCAAGGAACTAGTGAATAATGATATCTTGGTTATGGTTTTTGTAGAGATTTGATCAGCTTATTCAGGAAAAATATCGTCAGAATATCTTGTGCATATCCTATTGTGACAAATATCTTCATAAGGAGGATTAGTGACCAGGTATATTTTAGATGGAAATTTAAAGTACTTTATGAACGAGAGCTCTTTAGATGGGTTAGATCAACTTTGCTACGGCTCCAAAGTTTCGCCAGTATAGTGGAAATTGGGTAAGAACATGCATGACAGACACAGATCACATTTGAAATAATGCAGTACGAATTTCTGATTTGTAGCTGACTAGTAGACTCCTAGTCATCAACAGCGTAGTCCTCCTATGTTCATGACGACGTTATAATGACATGGAAAAATTTCCCAACGCACTTCTATTGACATAAGCATTTGTTAGTAACTATCATGTCCAACGCATTTTTATGTGTATTTTTCAATTTCTCGTACTTTTTTATGCCTTGTTATTGCTATTAGTTATCATTTGGGGCCTTACGTTCCCTCACCAGTCTTTAATTGCAACTCCTTTGCTTTGAGAATAGTGCTTTATGCAGGTGCGCAGAAAATACACTTTTTATGCATTCAAATATACACATATTTGCATTACAAGTCCTTTCTTGACTGCTTGAGTTATTCAGCAGTTTTTTGGACAAGAACGCCATCATAAGCAGGGAACCTTATGCAGCCAACTGTTACTTTGCATAAGATTTTGAAAGCTTTCAATTGCCGAAAGAAGTTCATTTCTTTGTCGCTCGCAGGAATACACAAATGTTAACTAGAAGTAAGAATTAAATGAAAGTGAGTTAAATTAAGTGAATCTTAACATTCGAATTGGAAGCGCTCTATTTTCATGTCCCCTAGAAAGTATATTTTCTTTTAGCAATGAGAAATGTGTCTCACATTTGTCTATGGTATAAACGCGAGATGTATTTAAAAGTTAAAATCCATCCAATTAGGGATGTTTGGCACCAGTTGAAGTTCTTATACGGAAAGGAAGCTTAATCGACCCGTCTGACACAGCAGCAGTAGTTGGAGGGAATGTATTAACTTGCCAGCGCATAGTGGACGTCATTTTAAAAGCTTTTGGAACTTGTGCTGCTTCCCAGGCATGATTATTTGTGTATTTTCTAATGTCATGCTTTCCAGGCATGATTATTTGTATATTTTCTAATGTCATGCTTTCCAGGCATGATTATTTGTATATTTTCTAATGTCATGCTTTTCAGGCATGATTATTTGTATATTTTCTAATGTCATGCTTTTCAGGCATGATTATTTGTATATGTTCAAATGTCATGCTTCCCAGGCATGATTATTTGTATATTTTCTAATGTCATGCTTTTCAGGCATGATTATTTGTATATTTTCTAATGTCATGCTTCCCAGGCATGATTATTTGTATATTTTCTAATGTCATGCTTCCCAGGCATGATTATTTGTGTATTTTCTAATGTTTCTTGATCGCTTCTCTGCGTGAAAACTCATCAACCGGCTCCATTATTGACCTTTCCAATTAATAAGACATTTGCAAATCTTATTGCTGTTCCTTATGAGATGATTCCATATAAGACAAATCCAGACGTTTCGGACCCAAATTCCAGGGATCCACCATCAGTGTAATTAACTAACAAGAAGTCGAAATGTATAATGAAAATTAATCATGAACAATACAAACAAGGCGAACCTAAGGAGAACCAACTAAAGGGTGAATCAATAAACTAAATAGTGGGAAAGGGCAGACCATGGCAGCTATTACTATAAAAACGCAAAATTTCTTGTTCCTATTCTTCAACCTCTTACTCCAGAGCCTATACTGTTAAGAACTCTTTTTCATTTGCTAATGAAATTACTTCTCTCTGCATTGATTCTGACTGTGCTATGGCTAGTTTTGATGTTAGCAGCTTATTTATTAATATATTCTGATTATATTTCATATAATGAATGTAAGTTTACTTGAGAACAATTTTGCAAACTGTTGGACTTTGCTGTTAAGGACAATCACTTTATTTTTGATAAGCAAATGTATGACCAAATTGATGGCGTCGCCATGGATTCCAAGTTAGGGCCCTCCTTAGCTAACATCTTTTTGTGTGCACTCAAGCAAAAGTTTCTTGATAATTGTCCTTCTGAATTTAAGTCTATTCTTTGTCGTCGTTATGTTCATGATACTTTTTGTATTTTTCGTAAAATGTAGCAAGTTGAACAGATCTTGTCTTATATTATTTCCTGTCATAAAAACATTTATATAGCTGTATAAGAAGCTGATAACAAACTCCTGTTTCTTAATACTCTTGTCATATTTAATAACAACTGTTTCTGTAGTGACCTTAATCGTAAGAAAACTTTTAAAAGGTCTTTGCAATGGTTTTGATAGCCTTGCGCCACATGCGTGGAAAGTTAATCTGGATCTGCCCCTCTTTTTTTCGTGCATACAATACTTGTTTCACATATTTTAGCTTTCATATAGAGCTTTCTCGTAACAAATGCTTCCTTAAAGAAAATTCTTTTCCTGTATTGCTTGTCAAATCTTTTCTGGATCACATATTCTTTAGCGCAGGTAAAAAACCCAAGACTATTGAGGTTAAGCCCACTTTATTTTTTAGTACACCCTTCTTAGGCCCTGGAAGCTTACATCTCAAATCTCGTATCTCTAGACTTATTATACAATGTTATCCATGTTATATATTGCGGATTGTTTTCTTCACCCCTAAACGTATATTTCATATTACAAGATATCTGATATATCTCATTTCAGTTTTTCCCCTTTAAGGGCTCCATTCCTACACTCCTACACTCCTCTGTAGTTTAACTGTTATAAGTGTCGGAGCTGCAATGCTCGGTAATATGGGAAAGCTTCCCATAACCTAGCCATACACTGCAGGGAGCACATTGGAGTTATGAAAACAGGTTATAAGATTAACAACAGTCATTCGTCTGCCACTGGTCGCCTTGTATCCCTTGAAAACTTTAGTATTATTGTTCGCACCAGTAAAAATATGAACCTTTTAATTCTTGAGAGTGTACTAATCCTTAGAGACCGTCCTACCCTTAATTCCCAAACGTCCTCTATCTGACTCGCGCTTTTTAAATTTATTTCACCTTTGAGTTTAACCATAGATTTCATGGTCCACCCTATCCTGTTATTTGGTCTATTAACTCACCCTTTAGTTGGTTTGGAAATGATTTATAAATTGGAAAGGTCAATAGTGGAACCATGACTCTTCTTCTCATCGTATTTGTTCTGCGATCTATCACAAAATTACGCTTCCCGCAAAGTGAAACAATTTTTACAAATTGGCTACTTTAAATTTTCTATTCTTTATAAAGGTACTGTCAAAATAGTTTTGTTTCTCGATGCTAGCTGGGTACATTCAAACCATTTTTTAATTATAGACGAGTTTCGTAGCTGTAATCTGTCAGTATTAGCGTCCTCAACTTATTGAGACATTTATTTTCAACGCTATTTTTTAGATTCATCAAATTCTAGTTAAGATATTTTTCAATTTGTTACACTGTTTATCTAGATATAGTTTGATACCTATTGGACTGATGGTGTTATGATAACAATCATTTGCTTTATTATTTTAAAGTGTCTTTGATGACTTTATCTTTATAGGGCTGTATGAACAACACAACATTTGGAGATGACAATGTCGGTTATTATGAAACAGTTGCTGGTGGTGCTGGAGCAGTATGTTGTTGTTTTATTTGATCAATGCCTATCTAAAATTGTGGAATGATGCGCCTCTTCATTTTCGAGAGGCTTTAACTCTACATTCCTTTAGAAAATTGGAATCATACCTCATGACTGATCAAAAGCACTAACTCCATCTCAATGCTCTTTCTAAAGTGTCTAATCCTCAGCATCAGTAGTTATTTATTTTTTGCACATATATCGCAGGGTCCGAATTGGCATGGAAGAAGCGGTGTTCACACGCACATGACAAATACAAGAATCACTGATCCAGAAATCCTGGAGAGGCGGTACATTGTTTTCCTTCAACTTGCTTCTTTTGTTTGTAAAAGTTTCTATCATTAATTGTTTTCATTCATATATGTGCAGTCCTTGTACAATCAATGCAAATTCGTACATGGACAGTCGATGTACAGTAGAATACACCATTTCAACATAACGCGCTGCCATTATGAGTCAGAGCGCCATAAGGCCTGGGATCAAGATTAGAAGTATAGACAGAAGTTTCTGCGTTGGCAGGCCTATTGTTTGTTTCAAGAATTTGCCAAGCTGTAGACAGATGGGAAAACGTAACTGTGCTGTTATTGGATGTACAAATAGCAGTTATCGTCTTCGTAAGCGGATGAATAGCACTTGTGATATTCATGTTGGTCGAAATCATACAGATTGCAGTTGAGAGCCACCATGTTGATTATTCTGCTTTCCAGGGCCTATTATCTCTCCTGAGAAAAAGACAAATGGGTTAGATGTTTGAAGAGGGAAACTAAATCTAGAAAGCCTTGGAAGCCATGTAGCAGTGATAGAATTTGCTCTGATCACTTTGTTGATGGTATTGCCACAGAAAGCAATCATTGCATTACTGAGGAAAAAGGTAGATGCACTCAAAAAAGAAAATGCGCTGTTGAAATGTAAAGTTTCAAATCCTAAAACCAACCCATTTTTCTCTCACAGCAGAATCAAGACAGACAAGAAGGTGAACTTCTATACCAACATATCAACTATTGCCCAGTTCAATGCTATATTTTCACTTCTGTTGCTATATATTAATAGGCCTAAGTACTGGCGTGGTCAAAAAGTTGCATATTGCACTAAGAGAAGATCTCATATATAATCATAAAAGTTGCTTTCCCACAAAGATGAGTTCCTAATGGCTCTACTTCGACTCAAACTTGGCCTTTTAAATGATGATGCTGCAGACTGTTTTGGCATTTCCACTGGTACTGCCTCAATCACTTTTGCTACATGGATAAGACTCCTCAGCAAATTTTTGGAATACTGTATGTTGGCATGGTTACCTAGAGGATCAATACAAGAGCATCTACACCCATATTTAAAAGGACAGGTTATTTCAAAAAACGGTGCATCATGGATTGCTCAGAAGTCTACATAGAGTATCCCAAATCTCTTGCCCAGGCAGCAACCTGGTTAGAGTACAAAGTCGTAACACTTTAAAATGTTTAATTGCAATTTTACCTACTGGATTCATTACCTTTGTTTCATCATACTATGGGGGCAGAGCAACTGATAAATTTATTTGTAGAGATAGTGGATGTGATGGCAGGCAGAGGATTTAAAATCTAAGAAGAGCTAGTGTTCCAATATTGCTCTTTCAGTGTGCCTCCTGGTTCCAGAACAAAATCCCAAATGACCTCTACTGTATGTAAAAGATATTGCCAACTTGAGGTTAAACGTGGAAAGGTCAATTTACCGCATTAAAACATATAAAATTTTAAAATCTCCTCTACCAATTACTATGACAGTGTATGCTGATGACATTACTCGCACATGTTCAGCGTTGTGTAACTTTAAATCATCACTTATTAAGTCTACAAAATAGGAATCATTCTCTAGGTTCTATTGAATATCAAAATGCATCATATCTAAGATAGGCTACCTATTGTATGATATAACCACATAATAGAGTTTTTTCTGTGGTAAAGTGCACTTGCAAAAAATTTGGAGTGCAGCTCCCCAGCCCCCTAGGCTCTGGCATGCCTTCATATACAACAGTTTTAAAAGTAAAGGATCTGAATACTCGAAATTTAAATGTTATCAATTAGAGAGCCATAAATTATCATATCAGCAAAGTTTATACCATGTACTGTCAACTAGCTCTAGCGTCTTAAAACTTGTTGACAAGTGACAGCAAGGTTTATTTCCAAAACAGCTGAATCTGTGTTGCCTGTCTTTGATCCCTTGGCTGAATGACCACATAGTCATTGATCCTTAGGGCATGATATACTCCAAACAGCGTAACTCTGGTTGCCAAATGCTTGGCAAAACCAAAATGGGCAATCGCGAATGAAATGATTTGGACTGCTGTATAAACGACACTTACGATGTTGCCTACCGTTTTGGTTTCCTTGGTAACAGCCTCAAAAGCCTCTGTTTCAGGCTTGAAAGCCTAGATCCCTGAGGTTTTCTGTTGATGTAATTAGCCGAAGATTTACTGCCATTCCCTGCAGTGCCTGATTCACTGTCTAGCAGGGAAACTTGTCTAACTTTGCCCAATTTAAATGCCGTTTCATTCATATGAAGTAAGGCAACGGATTCAAACGCCGTACTTAGTCATCATCATATCTTATCACACCAATGGGTTACCCAAACTCGGGCTGTCTCGTTGCATTCTCGAAGATCTTGATCGGTGCAGTAGGAACCCTGTGGGCATTCTGAGAGAATGTGGTTGACTGTTTGGTTGGGGTGGCCACACGTGCATTCGCTAGAAGGTGCGAGCTTCCACTTGTGCAGGGTACTGGCCGTCCTTCCTACTTTGGCTCTTGCTCTGTTGAGCGACACCCAGTCTTTTCTTTGAAGATCTGTCCCAGTTCATAATTTTTCAATTGGCGACTGGATTGCCTCATTTGGGTAGGTTTCCAGTTCGTTCCAGGCTTTCCGACGCCAGAATGCTGATAAATTAGGGTCGAGACTTTCCACAGTCCTGAAGCTTTTCCTGGATTTAAGTCTGCTCTGGGGGTATTTGTGGTCAAACATTGGGTGTCGTTTGTCGTTCTCCTGCGAGTGCTTATGCGTCCTTGCCTGTATCTCCCTCCGTGTTTGAGGTGGGGCAATCCCGGCTGTTCTATATAGGAGTGGTAATGGTGTAGGTCTCAGCTGTCTGGTTACTATTCGGCACGCATTGTTTAATTCAAGATCGATCTTTTTTGCATGGCATGACCTAGCCCATACAGGTGAGGCATATTCGGCTGTTGAGTAGCTGAGAGCCAGAGCTGTTGTCCACAATGTCTTAGGATCTGCTCCCCAGGTGGAGTTTGCCAGCTTTCCAAGGATGTTATTTCTAGCAGCAACTTTTGCCTTCACATTTTGTGCATGCTTTGCAAACGACAGGGTTCGGTCGAGGGTCACTCCCAGGTATTTTGGGAAACGGTCATTTTCGAGGACTTGGCCATTCCAGGTGATATTGAGTTGCTTGTCCACGGTGTGGTTGTTCAGATGAAAGGCACACACCTGTGTTTTCCCCGGGTTGGCATTCAGAAAGTTGTTAGCGTAATAGTTAGTTAGGCCTTCAAGTGCCTCTGTCAGTCTCGTTTCGATAGTAGTGAATGATGTTGACTGCGTTGCAAGACAGAGGTCATCTGCATAGATGAATCGGCGGATGTGGTTGAATTCCGGTTGGTCATTAGTGTATATATTAAAAAGAGAAGGGGCGAGCACTGACCCTTGTGGTAGGCCATTCTTCTGGTTCCGCCATCTGCTCTTTTGTCCGTCCAGTTCAACAAAGAATCGTCTATTTTCAAGCAGGGACTGTATGATAGAGACAATCTTTTTATTCCCTATCATTTGTGCCACTTTTAGGAGTAGAGTTTTGTGATTCATGGTATCATAAGCTGCCATTAGGTCAACAAAGACAGTTCCTGTGATCTGTTTCCCTTCGTACCCGTCTTCTATATATTGAGTAAGGTTCAGAAGCTGGCCACATGTTGAATGTCCTGGTCGGAATCCAGCCTGGTCTGGAGTGAGTTGTTCTTCCACTATGGGTGCAATGCGGGCCATGATCAAATGTTCATACAGCTTGTATAAGATGCAAAGCAGTGAGATGGGCCGGTAGCTTTTACTTTTTGCTGGGTCTTTGCCGGGTTTTAGCAGCGCCACAACTCTAGCTTTCCTCCATCCTTTTGGTATTTTGTTTGTATTGGCACACTTGTTGAAAAGATTTAGGATCCAAGACATGCTTGTCGGTCCAAAGTGTTGGATCATCTCTGTTGTAGTCCCGTCAAGGCCGCATGCCTTTCTGGTTTTCATAAAGGTGAGAGCGTTTCTCAGTTCTGAGAGTGAGAATTCTTCCAACTGCTCATCACATTCAGCGATGGCTTGGTCCATTTTGGTCCTCAGTCTCTTTTGGTGTCCCTTTTCTTTGTTGGGTGGTTTTCCATTCTGTAATAAGTGGTTTGCCACTTGGTTTGGGGTGACTGCAGCTACTCTGGCCTGAGTGCATTTTTCAGAGTTTAGCTTCTTTATGATTTTCCAGGCCTTTTTACTGTTATGAGTCAAATCAGTGGAGGTAATCAATTCTTTCCATCGTTCTGATCTTTCATTTGTTCTGTACGGTTTTACAGTAATTAATGAAAAACTTCCCGTCTTTCCAATCTCAATTGTTGTGGAAAGAAGGAGCATCATACTGTTGTTAGTCACTGCTGAATCAGATGGTTTTTATACAAGACTGTGGTATAGAGCCATAAGGTCCGAGCAACATGAGTTGCTATCTATTTTTGCATTCCAACTGAGTATTTTAGTCACTGGCTCCCTAACAAAGCAATAACAGTGAAGGACAGCACTAGAAGCTGGTACTGTACTTGTTTCTTGACTGAGACTCCCATTACTTTGCTAAGTTAGGACCATCCCTGTATATTATAAAACATCGGCAATTGAACACCAAAAGTTGTAGGATGCTAGCTGCTGAGCAGGAAAGCCAAGTAGAAGGTAGAGATAGCATTTCTAATTTTCTTTCCTGCTAAGTAGCTAGGACCCAAAAAACTTTTGATATAAGTCTGGCGCCCCTAAAACTGCTGTTAGGGGGCATATGCTCCCGGTCCCTCATACAGCATAGTGCTGAATAAACAGTACATAGATGAATACACCAATTGAGCGTAAGCGGTTGCCATTATGAAAATAGGTGCGCTGAAGGCTTGATCCTAGTTTCAGTAGGTAAAAGCCATGGTAAAAGCATAGCAACTCCAAGAGAAGGGCTTGGCAATTTACGTCATTCTTCGTATTTTCTTCTGTTTTCTCTTATAACATGAGGAGATGGATTTTGATCAAATAAAAGCGATGAAAGTAAGGATTTGAGACTTATTTAAAGTTTCATGGTTTCAAGGTTTCGGGTAGAATAGAAGAGCTTGTTGCTAGAGTGTTTATTGCATAGGAAAACAACGTGCAACCTATCAAAACAGCCCAAGAAGTTGAAATGGATAGTAGAAGAGAATACACTGAGAAAATAATTCTTAATGTGTATGTTATTCCAGACCCATTTCATTTACATAACTGGTGTTCAGAGCAAGATGCCATTTGTTTATGGTCTAATGTTTTATATCCATGTATTTTTAATTATTTAACGTTAGTTCCTGCTGAGCTTGGAAGCAATGATCTTAACGACTACCAAACTCAAAGGCATATCCTTATTGTGGAAATGTTTGGCTGGATGAAATTTCATATCATGCAATTGACGACTCTTGTAATTATTGCTTGCTGAAAGCTGATTTTGGACCTTCAGAGAGGTTAAGTGACCCTCCACTCAAAGTTTAGATTTGTGCTCAGAAAAAGACTGGTAAAATTCAGTGTGCTCACTACTTTTCCATGGCTGGGATGTCCCAGACATGCAACCATGTTGCTGCTCTATTATTTAGAGTAGAGACTGCTGTAAAAGTTGGTTTCAAAAGTCCATCCTGTACTGCAAATTCACATAAGCGGCTGCCGAGTCGCAAAAAAGAGCTACGAATGAAAGTAAAAGATATTGACTTCAGCAGAGGCGATTTTGGCAAACGTGGGAAAAAAGGATGTACTCTTGTTTCATTACGCAAGAAGCGCTATGACCCACATGTGGACTGTGAAGTGAAACTATTTAACTTAAATGATCTAGCTGAAGCTGTGGCAGATATTGAAACAGCTGACATTACTTTGAGATCAGGTATTCCAAAAGCAAAAGAAGAGTACTTGAGGAAATCATAAAGCAATCTGATCCAAAACCAGATGACATATCAAACATTGATGTTGTTTTTCTAATTTCATCAAGCAAACAACAATTTTTACAAAATCTAGAAAACTTAATGATACCAGAAAACATTTCTAAAATTGAGCAGTTAACTACGGATCAGAATGAAAGAAAGATTTGGTACATGTGCCGTAAATATGTAATTACAACTTCAAAAAGTCATGATGTTTTGACAAAGATGAGAAAGTTGCCACAGGATAGCGAATACACGAGGATGCACATAAACCGAGCTGTTTTGATTAACTTGTCCATTGTGATACTTGCATCCCAGCGGGAATGAGACGCCATCGTTGTCAAAAAGTTCCATATTCATTTGTTCACACGTATGCGTAAAGCTGGAGTTTTCATAAATTTTCACTTTAGAAGCGGTATTGAAAAGGATGCGTCTCCGGTGTTGGAAAACACATTCAAATTGCAATCAAGATCTGAGCGCATCCTCGCAGTTCAATACACCAAACCACTCTCTTCCATCACTGCAGATGTTAGCCCTTTCTTATCGTTTGGTATACCGGAAGTATACGCAAAGCTGTTTCGAATAGTCCTCAATATTGATGGACTACATTAAAAATCTCATTGTTAGCTACTACTACAAAGCTGGTTTCTCTCAAAGCGTCAAGGTTAGTGAGGGATGTATCAATGAATTGTGACAACGGTTCAATAAGTAGTTGAAAATTATTCCTCAACAACAACAACGGAAATTTCTTTTATGCGGAGAACCCAAATCCAAAAATCCAGCTCTTGTAAAAACTATATAGCATCGTATTGTAACTGATGAACCACCACCATCAGTGATTCGAAATCGCTATAGGGTTTCTCATGCTTGGCATGCAGAAATTCTGGATCAAATATCTGACATGTTACATAGCGGTATTATTGGTCATTCTTCCATCCCACGAAATGCCTCTGTTATTCTGTAAAAGCCATGCCCTCTTTTTGTGGCCATAGCAAATTTGTAAGCCAAGCCCTCTGGACCACACCATTGTTGTTAATATAGACCTAATAGCAATCCAATTTGGCTGCCAGCCGCCCCTGCTGTTAAATATGCAATTGTGTTTGTCAAATGCGAACTTCTTGTATTTTGATGTTGTTGGATCACCATGAGACTACTGTTAAAAAAATCTCATACTTTCGTAATGTAATATGTCTAACTTAGATTTGTAAAAATATCAATTTTCCATCAAGTTTGGTATCTCGGATACTGGGATCTTCCATCCCACGAACAGCTCTAAATAATTCAGAGCTATTACATGCCCAAACGAGAGTACGTGTGGTCTGACACCCTTGCACATGTTTTTAGGGCATGGAGGGTATGTATATATCTATATTTATTTACGTATGCACTTTTTTATAGTTTTTCTCCTTCCATATGTTCTTGTAGGTATCCAGTTGTGCTTAAGAGGTTTTGTTTGCACAAGGGTACAGGGGGAAAAGGTAGGTTTGATGGTGGTGATGGCGTAGTAAGGGAACTTCTCTTCCGCAAGCAATTGACTTTATCAATTTTGTCAGAACGAAGAGCATTCAGGCCATATGGAATGAAGGGTATGTGTTTCATATTTTCCTTCTTATTGGTGCTCGTGCATGAGATTTTAGAAGGTAGATATTTTAGATGAGATTTTAGAAGATATGCAGTAAGTGGTTCGTAGAGGTATTGTAAAATGTCTGTTCTTGTTACTTGTGCCGAGCAATATTCTATAAGTGTACCTGCCGAATAACCCATTCTACTCGACTAACTGCCCCTGATTGAAGGAGAATTTTTGAATAAGCGCCCCGGGTGCTTATATTTGGTAATTTGCGGTAACTGTTAAAACATCAGTGGGCATGCATGTTGAAGTCTGTAGTGTATTTGTGCAGTGTAATATTTGCAGTCGTTGTAATAGAATAGGCTTGCGTATTGATCTCGAAATCATGTATCAACTCTGAAATGCAATAACAATTATTGGCTATATACAATAGAATTAATGAATAAATAATTAATAATCACGTTATTAAGGTAAATGAATAATTTAGCATAACATGAAACTTATTGCACGAGTTTTCCTCGACATAGAAAAAGTAGTCTAAAGCATGCAATCTCATAGAACACTGATCTGAATTTATTTGCTCTAATAATAAAAAAATGGTAGTAAACTAACAAACATAATCGAAC
>WIPJ01001827.1:103022-114156 GCA_018155075.1 Cassiopea andromeda
TATACATACATACATACATACATACATACATACATACATATACGCACTTCCGGTTGACGATGATGAAGCTGCTATATGCACTAATATAGTATGTTTGTTCTGGTTAAGCATTTATATTGTCATTGTAGTTAAAGTTTGATGTAGCTCTTAAATTTGTTGTACATGGGAATTTCAGGTGGTTTTCCTGGAAAACGTGGTCAAAACATCCTGATTAGAGTTAATGGACAAGTAATTAATTTGCAAGGAAAAGCATCCGTACCTGTATTTGCTGGGGTATGTCTAGTTTGTTGCGCAAATTACACATTGTCAATATTGTCAATAATACATATCACCAATTGTTGTTATCGTACTCATTATTCAGAAAGAAATGGGTAAAAAATTTTCCCTCTACCTAACACCAATGATGCTCCTGCTATCAGAAGTCATGCAAAATTGTGAACCATAAGTACAGTATGCTCACGATAGCTAACATCCTGAAAAGCGGAGACCCCGTCTAATTAGGCCACTCCTTTTGGTCCCAAGAGTAACTTTTGGTTACCACATAAAGATGTAATTGTTAGTTCCTAGTCCCTTTAGCATAGCCAATGAGAAGGCTAGCCAATCCTTATGGTATTATTCATTTGAACGTTTGGATAGATGTTTTTGAAGGATTGATCATAGTAGACACGTATGTAAACTGATATGCCGAAATGAACAGATAAAATTTGTTGCTGGAACTCGCTGCTTTCCATCCTCAAGTATTCATGTAACACAGCACACATTTTCCATACTAGAGTGCTTTTGAACAAGCTGTGAATTGATTTGGAGTTACATGGGACTTTTAATTTGTGATTCAGGGTAAATTTAAGGATCGATAGGATTTTTCATAATGAAATGCCGTAGGTGGGGATCATCCAAATCATCCAAAAACTCAAGACTTAATTATAGGATAGTGTGAACGGCAGGAAAAATATCGAGAATTTAGTAAACTGGCATGGACATCTATCTAGTTTAGATTCTAGCTATGTCAACAGTAAAGGAGAAGAATGAAGATATCTCCCAATGAAAAGTTGACCTAGTTACATACCTTTGTCAATGCACCACACCAGAATGTCTCCCAATCCATATGGAATAGACATTGCACCGAACAACATCAACAACCGTGTGGCACGCATCGCATCACGGTATGTGTGATTAAGGTTTCGGTCAGGTTGTTATGATTTGAGTGGGTCTTTGTTGATGTAAAATCAAAAGAAGCCTTTTTTACCATTGAATACCAAAAACATGAGTAATGCGACTCAATCTTTCAACGAACATGTGCCTAGGTTCCTGCAAAGGTCCAGTCCGTGAACTATGCTCCTTGAGCAGTTAAATGTAATGATATAGAGGAGAAAGCTGATCCAGCATCGATGTTGCCTATGTCTACTAGGATGAGTGGAAGCATTGTAATTAAAGTAGAAATGTTAGAACTGGCATCCACAACAAGAAAAAATTCGAAAATGTCCCTGACTTGACTGAGTGTAAGTTTTTCTATGGCTGACAAACACTTTGAACAATCTCTGTGCACCGACGTTGGATGTTGTATATTCTTTCGAGAAATGGCATGCAACAGCTTCTTTCCCAGTAATCGTTTGGCGAGTTGTAAAATGATAATTCATGATTCCAATTACTGTTGCTGAAACATACAGGATCACAAAATGTAATCCCACTGGCAGCAAAGTCGCTTCGTTTTTGCTCACTCATGCTGCTTTTGGCACCCATCCATGGACGCCAGAGAGGGGGCAGAGGGGAGCAAGCACCCTACTGCCTTTCATTTGGGAGAGCAGGGGAGCAAAAGTGCCCTTTCTGAAATGCAAGTGAACCCTTTTCAGACATTGGTATGACGCATCGAAGAACAAATATGCTATATAAATGAGCAATATATAATGGAAAGAGAGAGAGAGAGAGCTATTTGTATGCTTGTGAGAAACATCGCCCCTATTAAACGATGGAATGAAGATTTCCCAAAGAGTTTTCTATACTAGCTGATGTCCCAAAGAGGTGCCAATGCTAGTGGAGTTTATTTGCAATGAACTTGACCGTATCAATATCATAATTGTTCAGATATTAGGGTTTCAAAGAGAACCTTTAATCAAGAGCAACTCCAAGGAGCTTCTTTTCAGTTACACTGTGATTATTCGACTTCTCACCAGACAGCATGATATCCTACTTTTCTTCATTGATTTTCATGAAATGTTTGGAAAACCCAATAAGATTTCTTTTGATCATACACCACACAGTCTCATAAGATCAAAACAACCCTATCATAGCTGTAACTACAAGTACCGTGATGCATTGGGTGCTACACGGCAGTGATGTCATTAGAAAAAAGGTTTATTTTAAAAGAGAAGCCACTGAACTTTTCCAAGCAATTCAATGGATGTGACAATATCATGCTATTAATTTTATACACAGGCATCAAGTGAGGGTATTTATTACTAAGTAAGCGTCAACTTCCCCAGCTTCTTGTCGCGTACATGCTATTGATCTTCTTTCCTCTCAGACAAATTCACCCTTTAGACCCCATCTGCTGGCATTGCACCTGAAAAGGGCTTTTTCAGGGGTATTTTCCTTTTTTTGTAAGCCTTGTCGATGTGTTTTGAGCTGTTTGGTGCCTAGTCTATCAAGAATTGTTGCAGTTGCAGCCTTCATTATAGTACGCAGATCAGAGTGTTCCCAATAGAACGATATCTTTTTGAATAAGTCGTTTTTGATAGAAATACCCTCTATGCACCGTTTCCCAAAATATCTGTTTTTCAACTTTTCATTGGGACTTCAAGGCCATATCCGATAATTTTTTCGTAATTAAAGTCTAAATATCATAGAAAGGAAAACGACCGTCATGGTTTTTATCAGGCAAAGTGTCTACACTTGTCAAAAACACAATCAAAATGTTAAATTTTGGATTCTGGGCAACACTTCACAAGTTAGTAATGTTTCTCTTACCTTTATAATTGTCTGTATATCACACAAGGGAGGATGCCACCCAGATGAAGTGTAAAGCCTCAGGATGTTTTTATTCTGTCCTGCTGCTTTTTTATGTAAGAATGTTTTCCCATGACTAGGCATTGCATTTATTTAAAAGGGCCTTGGACATGCTGCATACAACTTTCAGACTACAAAACTTGTGAAGCAAGAGTGAAGCAAGGGGAAAGCAAACGCAGAGATGAAGCATGCAGACACAAATGTTTTAAACATTTTTGTTTCAGCTTGTGGTTCATGCTTGACAGATACACTCAGCTTGCTTTTGGGAGTATACTGTAATTTTTTTCACTAAAAATTTATTTTGTAATAATAGGGACCATCACTTCATTTGTAAGTCTTTTACGAATCAAAATTTTATTTTCATTCAAACCAGTAGGCATAGATAAGTGCTTGCAAAAATCATAGTTGGATTCTCTATGCTATAGCACTTCAGATTCTGTATCTTTTAGGATCTGTTTAGACTTGAAAGTCCTGGTGGAGGTGGCTTTGGCAAACCAAACCTAACGCATCTTCAAGATGAAGATGAACAGCTATTGCAAGATGCTGAATATCTTTTGGGCAAGCAGAAAAATCTATCAGGAAATTCAAGAAAAAGACGAAGAACTGATGAAGATTGTGTTGAAACAGCTAAAGTACATTTCGAACGAGGAAGTGTGCATGAATATCGACGACTTCAAGAATCGGTGTGATTTCTCATTGCATTTTTGGGTTGTTGACAATGATTTTTGTTATATTTGGTACTATGTTGCTGACATTTTTTTCCCTGTAGTGATGTTCTTTTGAACCACAGTACTTGGATGCATTGGTTAGTTCATTGATTGCCCCTGTTTACTTATCTTTTGAAGTGAAATGTACCTTTTCAATCTTGGAGTATTTTATCTAAAGCTCAAATGATGAGTGTGCTGCTATCTCTATCATTATTCCTGCTATTTGTTTTGGGAAAATCGTAGTAAAGTAAGAGGAATAATTGATTTGAGCGTACTCTTTTGCAAGAATTTTCAAGATGACTAAATCCACTGTTGTAGATATTTTGAAAGTGAAAGTCTGTAGAAGCGTATAAGTTTGTCATCAGATTGATTGTATAAATACATGTAATATCCACCTGTTTGATGTCTAGCCAAAGTGGTCACTAATACTTCCATTATACATGGGTCTGTGGACAAGTCCAATTCTTCTAAGTGTGCTTGCTTGATCTTGCTTCTTATTGACTTTGAATTTAGTTTGTTTCTCACCTTGGTCATGTTCTTTTCCACTCTTTCTAGTGGTTCCTCACTCTTATCACCCCAAGTGTATCGATATCCTGTCCACTCTGGATTGCATCTTTTTATCTTACTTTGCTTGATAGGGCTGATATCTGTATTGTATAACATTCTTTTTACCATGCATGCTTCAAATACATGCAAACCAGCTTAGCTGAATGGGCAACCGTCTGTAAAGTATTGAAATTGTATTGTAATTGGAAAACTTGACATACCTTTGCTAGAGTCTTTTTGCTGATTTTGCTTTTCATGAAGTTTTTGTGGATAGACATTTATGTGCTTATAGCTTTGTTGATTCTGATTTTAGTGTCATTTTCATTTCCCATATATAAAGTACTTCCTTGATAAACTGTATCTTGAGTAACCGTCTTACCCGATTTCACACATATCGGCCATGAAAGTTTTTGACAATTACTTAACTTTGTTTCGTAATTGGCCTAAGGCAACGCTAGTGAAAGTTGTTTTCTCTCAATGAGATGATGTTGGAGAAGCGTGCTACTACACGTATACATGAGCGTAATTTTGTTTATCCGTGCTTTTTGGATTATCTAGCCCTCTGTAATATTTTAATGCGCATTAGGTCGCATGATAAAAGGAATCGTTGGAACATGATTTGCACATCATGTGGACTTTTATCTCTGTATTACATTAGCAAGTATACATGCAACAAGCTAAATCATTTTGCAAAGGCGTGTAGGAGTTCCAAATCAAGCCTCTCTACACAAAGCAGCCTTCTCCAACGTCACACCAGGTCGACAAAGTTCACTCAGTAGTAGAATTTATCACTAAGCAAGTGAACAGTCTATCAGAACCATTAGATCAAGAGACAGAAGGTTTATGCGGTATTGGTGCATTTCAACAGTTACCAAAAGCTGTTATTGCAAATTACCTTATAGCAGTACTTATTGATTTTGGTGCAAACATCCATATTTCGGATAAAGCAGCCTTTGCAAAGATCAAAGGAAACCACTCATTACTTATGTTGCAATCTTAAAGCGCCAAGGTATTCGCATGTGCTTCAGATACCCCCTTATCCCTTCCTGGTTTATTCAATGAACAGATCAGCACCAAAGATGCCACCACTAATGGGGACCTTTTAAATTGCACCAACTTCAAGCATAACGTAGTAAGTTTCAAAACTGCCACTGATTAAAAGCCCTTGCATGTCAATATCGACATGGTACACCAAGCGAGTAATGGTTATATCACTTAATGCCAACAACAAAGATATAAAGCAACAGTTCTCATACAGATAATTTCTCGCTAGATCTTATGCAAGAATTCACCGAGTTGTTTAATGGTATGGGAAAACTCTAATATACAGCAGTCAAACTTCACATTGACTGAAAATGTGACTTGAGTGGCTTAGGCACCTCACAAAATCCCATTTAACATTTGGAAAGCCCACAAAAAAGTCTTGATGTACTTGAGGAACAGGACGCATAGCACCCTCTGTAGGTGCTACATCCTTGGTCAGTCCACTAGCGGTATTTCTCAAGCCGAATAATCCCGGTGAAGTGCAAGTATGTATCGGCATGTGACAAGCAAACAAGGCTATACAGGGTGAATGGCATCCAATATCGACCGTGGAAGAAATTTTGCATGATCTTAACGGTGCCAGTGTTTTCTCAAACCTAAACTTAAACAAAGGATATTATCAACTTGAGTTAGATTCAAAATACCCTGGAATTACTACCTTTGCTACACATCTTGGTCTTTATTGTTATCAACACTTTGCTTTGGGAATTTCATCAGCTGACAAAATATTTCAGTGCAAATTCAAGCAGCACTTGCTGACATTCCAGTTTCCGGAAATCTAAGAGACAATATTGTTGTGTATGGAAACGCTCAGCAAGAACATGATGCAGCCCTTTGCAATGTTTTTCAGAATCTATGTGACAAAGGACATATATTGAATCATTCAAAGTGTGTTTTCAACAAGGCAGATCTAAATTTTTATGGATACATACAAGCTATCGAAGACGCGCCAATCCCTCAAAATGTTGATGAACTTCGCTCGTTTCTTGGCTTTGTAAATTATGTTTCTTCCTTTTCGTTACAATTGCTACAGTTGCAGCCCTGCTCGAGGTTTGATGAAAAAAAATCAACGAAATGGGCATGGAAGTCTAGGCATCAAATTTCATTTGACAAATTAAAGGAATTGGTAACTAGCCAAGTGTAGTTGCAAATTTTAAGCCACATAAGGAAACAGAAATTGTAGTGGATGCGAGCCCTATTGGATTGGGTGCCATTTTAATGCAGAAAACAGTTTTGTCTAATGGAGAAGTGCATTCGCAAGTTTGTGCGCATGCAAGGTGAACTTTATCAGATGTCGAAAGGAGGTATTCCCAGATGGAAGAGGGAGCCTTCACAATCCACCTTTTCGATCTACAATATGCGTCACTAAAATAGGGCTCGCTGAATGGTTGAAGCTAACTTCTGGACAAGCATTTTCTTGAGGCACAAGCAAACAAGGAATTCTTTACACTTGTACTTATATATGCCATGCGACATTGAATAAATTTGGAAGGAAGATTACCAATAGGAATCATATTTTTAGTCTATGAGCGCTTAAGATTTGAGAAGTATTCTGGTTTCGAGAGGATTTCTGATTCCAAAAGGAAATAACTTGTTGTAGTAAAACTGCCAGTGGAAGTATTTCACTTAGACCTAATGGCAAATTTTGACTTCCATATTGATGAAAATGATTTGTGGCTATTATCACCTCTATTGTTTTTTCAAGCTCTGCTTTTGGAAAGTTTAATGTTTCTTGCAAAAATTTTCTCACTTTTGCTGTTGGAAAAAATAAAGGTTTTGAATTTTATCGGAAATTCTTATGCAAACTCTTTCATTTATTTGACAGATTAGTCCCATTTGCATCGAAAGGCACCTTTCCCGAAGTTTTCTCATATGATCTTTCCAGCTTCTCCCTGTTTTCTTTTGAGATCACTGCTATTAAATTCAGATGGTCGATTCTCACCCAAAAGGTTCTGTGCATAAACACATTGATAGTATGGCAAAGATGGTATCGAGAGCTCATTTTTGGACCGATGACACGTTTGAATCCGTTTCAAACCTTAATAGCTTGACACTTCTTTGGTGGAAAACACTAGAATCTGATTGCTTCTCCATTCCTATTGGTCATTGATGGGTCATTAGCCGTGGCAAAGATAATGGTTGTTCTTGTCATGCCCAGCACAACCATGACTTTTTTGTTAAAAATTTTTTTCTCATGTTAGCTTTTCACAACAAGTTGCACATTCTAAATTGTTTTGTTATCCCTGTATTGCTGTCGTGTCCTAAGTTGTAGAAACCCTGTGCTGAGGCTTTTGATCACAATGTGCTTGTCTGCTGGTCGTACTCAAAAGTGAATAGCACAAAATAAGACAATAACTTATTGTAAAAGCCCGTGACTATATTGGCTAGTATGCAGTCATGTGCTAGCGATAGCAATACCATGGTCTTGCCCATAGCTACTAGCTCGAAGTGCAGACGTGTAGTGCAGTACAGTTTCTTATAGGTCTTTTTCATTTCTAGTCAGCTATCCATTTGAACAAGGAAAACGTTTGCTTTTTTCACAAGAACAAGAACTTCAGAGACATGGCTCAGATTCTTGCCCAGCAATTTAAGCCTGGTTCATACTGTCTGTCTATAGCTGGCTGGCACTATCTGGACGTGTTAAACTGAAAAATGATTTTGCGTTCACACGGTGTCTATCTGTTTCTATCTATGCACTTTTTACAACATAGGTATGTAGTCCAAATGAATATTAAGGCTCAAAAGAATGCTTTTAACACAATGCAAGACACAAACTTCATGGGTATTTAGACTTTTCGTTTAATTATGCTTTTTCTGGATCTCGTTTTACACTATAGATACCACATTCAGAGTGGGGGGCAGGGAGGCAATTGCCCCAGGGCCTCAAGCTCCAAGGTGCCTCATACCACCCAATGCTTCAAGGTCCAGGGGGCCTCAAAGCAAGCCAGCAGTATCTTTCCATAGTTGATTTGTAGAACCTGAAAATTTTCTTTCTCTTTTACAGTGGGGCCTCCGAATTCTCTCCTCGGCCCAGCTCATAAAGACTGTATTTTCCCAAAAGAAGTTATGAGAGAGATAATGTCACTGCCTCAATCTGTTACCCTAGTCGTATAAAACAGGGGGTTCTCTCGTGCATTTGGAGATGATTTCGACGCACTCTTTGATGTTGCATGTACCTGTTTACTAGATTCCGAAATTTAATAAACGGGGGGGGGCTCAAAATAAATGGGGGTTGGAATCTGAGAAAAAGGTCTTAAATGATTATACAAGAACGGAAAGAACAAAAACAGGTTATCATAAAGAATAAAATTAAAATATATACAGCAGCACGCTATTTTGCTATGAAGATTGGATGTAAATAGTATTAACAAGGGATGGAAATAAATGAGGTGTCTGTAAAAATAGTCAATTTCCTTAAAATTAATAAACGGGGGGTCCTAATAAGGTCCTGAGGTTGGAAAAAAATCGAGAAATTAATAAGCGGGATGAGATGATTATTTGGCACCTGACATTCTTTTGCAAATGAAAGACGCAACATCTAGTCTCAACCCTGCCCCAACACCTATGTCACACAGAGCAAAGTGTTTTGACCTGTTGACACGCCATCACAGCAAACATTCCGTCATCACTCACATTATGAGATCAACTAGCTTTGTAAAAAGGTACCCGCTAAACACGGGCAATCCCACCCCCAACTATGATCTGCAAATTAACCTTGGAAAGACAAGATATAACTCCACTCCACTTTTCATGCTGAGACGATATTGGATGGACAACAGCACAAAGCACTTTGAAAGAGTACATGAAACCCTGCCAAGCATGGTGATGGATAGGTGATATCACATGTTGCTGCGAAGGACGGCATGACCCCCTGAAGGGCATGACTGGATTGCAAAGCAAATTGATAGCAAGATTTGAGACAAATGATTGTGAAAAAATGATCGCAAACCTACGCTAAGCTACACGGCTCAATAACAGAAGGAAGGAAGGTAGAACTGTTATATATTTTTTATCCATATATCATTTCCGTCGAAGAGGAGAGATTTTCTTGCATGATGACGGTAATGATATATGGATAACAAATCGCAGCAACCCTTTGTTTGACCTGTCAATGGGATCATATGATGGTGCTGAGGTATGTGAGCTTGTGGGGCTGTGCTTACTGGGCAAACTGTCATCTTTAATATCTAGAGACCAGATAGGATTATATAGATACTATAGAATGGCTATAGTTAATCACTCCAATGGTCCTAAGTTAAGGCGGATTTCCACGAGGCGAATTGCGCAGCGAATTCGCCGTGAAACTTCAAGCATGCGCAGTTTGAGTCATTTGCTTTCACAGTGAGCGCCTGAAAAATTAGAAACAAGTTCTACTTTTTCGCGGCGAAAAGCTTCACATGACGCTTGAAACCAAGGAGAGTGCAGGAAGCACTGATACTGATGATCATGCAATCTTAAATCTCTCACTAGCAAGTGGAATCTCCTTTCTTGGTACGGTCTTCGAAGATCTTTCTTACCCAAGCACTTTTCTTTGACTTCTGCTTTTTACGATGCAATATCATTAAGTTGAAAATGAGAATTCTCTTTCTAATTAATAGCAGAGTGTTTACGTTTGGAGTCATGATGTAGCTTATCAGTAACGAAAGAGGCGCCAAAATTCGCTTCTGCGTGGAAATCAAGCAACAAATTCGCCGACTAAATTTTTGCGGCGAATTCGCTGGACAATTCGCCTCGTGGAAATCAGTCTTAAGACCGGTTGAGGAAGGATATACTAACATTATTCAGAAATGAAGACCTATCAATTACCATTGATACAAATTTGACTGAAACGCATTTTCTGGATGTGTCTCTTAACTTCAAAGACGGATCAAATTCTCCTTATAGAAAACCAGATAACTATCCATCATATATCAGTGTTAATTCAAATCATCCTCCATCAATAATAAAGGAACTGCCTAAAATGGTCAACAAACGGCTACAAGAGTTGTCATCCAGCAAAAATCATTTTGAAAGTGCCAAAGGTATTTATGATTCTGCGCTGAGGAGCAGTGATTACATCCAGAACCTCTCGTACGAAAATAGGCGTAACACCAACCAAAGTCAACAACGAAAACGAGAAGTCATCTAGTTCAATCCCCTTTTCGATAAAAGTGTCAAAACTAGAATCGGCAAAGTCTTCCTCCGCCTAGTAAAACAGCACTCCCCAAACATACATTCTACAAAATTTTCAACCTAAGCACGATAAAAGTAAGTTACAGCTGCACTACCAACATGGCTAATAACATCAAAAAGCACAACTCTAAAATACTGCAAAGCGACACAATGAAGGATCACCCAAAATGCAATTGCAGGAATAATACCAACTATCCACTGAATGGAGACTGCCAAGAGAAGTGCCTAGTATACAAAGCACCCGTAACAACAGAAGATGATAGCCACGCTGATTATGGACAGTGCGATTATTTTGCTTGAGCCTCAATTTTCTTAACTTTTCCCGAAATTGAGCCTCAGATTTTCTTAAATTTTTCTTAACTGGCTAAAATGGTTTACACTGTCGTTATTGATATTGTATACTTAAATTTGCTTTCCATCTTTAACATTTTGAATGCAATAACGACGAAATACCGAATTTTTGGCTTATAAAAGCACTTAATTGTGGAAATTGAGCCTCGTGATTTTCTTAAGATTTTCTTAAGATTTTGACGATTTGAGCCTCATTTTCTTATTACCTTTTTTCTTATAAAAAACATGTATCTATTTGGAATCTTCCATCCCCCAGAGTATTTATAAATAACGATGTACTTTTAATTTTGTTAACTCCATTACTCTCTCTT
>WIPJ01001827.1:116773-130698 GCA_018155075.1 Cassiopea andromeda
CTGGCAGATATTCTGAAAGAATAACAAGAAGTTCGGGCAGACAGTTTACAGAAAGTTTACAGAAAGCTTACAGCCCCCCAGAATTTGAGGTCCTCTTACGTCATGATAAAGTCAATGTGTTCTACGTACTTATCACTTTTAAAGCTTTGAAATATTAATAATATAGGGGGTTGGAATTTTGCAAAATTGCTTTGTTGCAGAGGGGGTGTTTTATAAATGGAAATGAGTTGTGAAATTTTCAAAAATCTGCAAGAGTAATATTCAGCGAAGTATGCGATCACTGCGAGGGAGAAGTTATGTTTATTGTCCATGATGTGATCATGCATGCCCTTATTTGCATTGTTTACAATATATGTGAAGTGGTGATAGTGTGGAAGAGAGGGATTGTTGAGCAAGGCATAAGTACGAAACGATAAGTTCTACGATTGAATGAGGCTTCCCGCTTGTTCCAATGGATGATACCATATCAGTTCAGAACATCCGGAACTTTATCGAGAGGAATGGAGGGTTGGTGACTCACACAGAAATTACTACGTTCTTCAAACGCCCACTCACAGACCCGCTGTTGAAAGGTACGTAAATATATTGAAAGAAATCACACTATTATGCTGCATTCCATCAGCTCATTTGTTAGCAAAAGGTAGATGATAAAGAATGAAAAGGCTACTATTAACAAGCGTTTACTTGCAAAAATCCTCTTTGCAAATAACCTACCCCTTTCGAATATGATCCCATGGGGCCTTAGTCTAGAGAACCATAATTGCAGAATATGTTATTTCAAGAATTTCCCACAGAACAATAGCTATACCATATTACTTCCTTTGACAAGAGACAAAAAAGCGAAAAGAAACGCCAATGATAATGTAGATATCGTTATTGACTAATCAATTACGTTTTTGTAATTTTAAAATTTATTTGATTGAGAAAATTATGCCTTTTTTATATAAGCCTTTGAGGAAAATGCAAAATTTTGAAATAAGCCCCCTTCAATAAGCCTTTCCCTCGAATAAGCCCCACATGAAAGTTCAGTTTTGTAAGCAAGCCCACAGGGACCACCTTTCCATTTGTGCCACCTTTCCTATTTGTGCCACCTTTCCAGAATGTGATGATATTTGAGAGTCTCTGTGACATAATTCATACTTCCCCTACTATTTATCTTATACATACATACACACATACATATACGCATACATACATACGTACGTACGTACGTACATACATACATACACACATACATACATACATACATACATACATACATACATACATACAACATACATACAACATACATACATACATACATACATACATACATACATACATACATACATACATACATACATACATACATACATACATATGTACTTACATACATATATACTTATATACATAAGCAATTTCTCTTGAAGGTTTAACTAAAGTCAGCTATTGCTAATGTGGATCTGCATCACTAAGTACTTATAAGATTATGTAAAAGTGTATTAGGGCTTGGGCATAAATGAAGATCCACCAAAAATTCATGAAATTTCCCAAAGGCATGAGAGCATGAATAACTTTGTTTGGATCATCGTATTAGGTTGAAAATTGAAGTCTACATTCCCAACCAAGTGGTTGTGCCAATAGCAAAATTCTACTTGGTTCTGAGTGTGGCTACAAAAATTTTTCTTGTTAGCTACATTCTTGCAACTAAATGGAAAATGCAATCAGCAATAACTGTTTGGCTAGATAAACCTATTTTTCAAAGCCATAGTACCATCCTGTAGCAAACTGTGCCTGTAGTCCATAGCCTAAATGCTGCACTATTTTGGCTAAATTATGTATTTCTTAAACAGGCTAAGTGTGTACAAAAATGGGTGCCCTTATTATGCAAAATTATACTTGCACCTTGAAAATTTGAGTATTTTCCACAATTCTAGTAGCTGTAAGAATATCCCTTGATAGTCTAAGATAGGTTTTGTTTTTTCTTGTTCATAAGGTTACCAATCTGAGAGACTCCTTTGCGTACCCTACAGAGGGAATTTGTTTTTGTAGCAAAGCTAACTGTTGCAATTTTGTGTCTAGACATCACCCTTGAACAATGAGTACCTAATATGATACACATACATACACATGATGAAATGTTGCAATGATATGATGAAGTTTTGCAATGATATGAGGAAATTTTGCAATGTAGCCACGATATAGAAACTTCTTGTAAGATGTGGGGTATATCATTACAAACATAAGTATCTGCCTAACATATTTTCAGCCCTTAACAGTGGCAGCCTGACAGGGGACTAAGCACCCAAAGATGATTTTTGATGGGCGCCAAATCAAGAAAGGGGGTGCCAAGATATGGAGAGCAAAAATATTTCTATTCTGGACAGTAATTTGTGCTGGTCGGTAGTCTAAACTCTGAAGTTTGATTCCCACAGAAGAGGGTATTCAGTGGGTATCACATCTAAAAGAAATAATTTAACAGGTAGTATTATCGTAAGCGATCTCAAGTTTTCACTCAGTAACTCAAAATAGCCAAAAGTTGTACAGATGATGATGATATTGAGAGGGAGTAATGGAAACACTTTTTATATGTTGAAAATATGTATTATTAGGACATTTGGAACAACTGACCAGTCTCCCTGTTTATTGCAACCACCAGCCATTATACACAGTCAATCCTGCCCATGCCGATGGCACATGGGATAGCACCTATCTCCATTCCCATTAGCCCTAGGCCACATGTCTACAATGGCAGTGAAAGTTATGGTGGGGGCTGATCCACTGGTAGCTCCACGTGTTTAACTTTCCAACTCCATTCTCATATATCAAGCACCAGATGAGAAGGTAGTGAGTACCATTTTTAAAGTCTTTGGTATGATTTGGCCAGGGCTTGAATCTGTGACCTTCTGGTATTGCAGAAGATGCTCTAACCACTGGGCCATTACTCCATTATTATACACAGGGCTTGTATAAACTGCTCTGAGCATATTTCCAATACTTTTCTAATTACCAAATTTCCAAGACCATAAAACACATTTTCATTTGCATTTTGAAACCCCATAAAAGCAGTAAAAATGTTACTTTTACTGCCTTATTTTATGATTTTTAGCAGATTGTGTATACTATTATAAATAGTAAAACAACAGATATAACATATACAGTGCTTCATATGATACTATCTTATAATATTCATTTTAGGGTATTTTGGCATTTTCCTAAACAACAGTCTAAAACTTTTCCATAGCCAATTTGAAAAACTTCTCTTTTCCAAAACTTTCCAGATCCTGGAAATGACATTATCAATTTCCATAACTTTCCAAAACTTGTACAAACCCTGAGAAAGAAAGCAAGTGCTTCTCAAACCATTATAGAAAGCAAACTAATTTCAATAAAGCAACATTTTATGTTATGAAGTGAAAATTTTAGAGAATTTACAATGCTGCTACTTGTGAATTTTATAGATATGTCTAAATTTGCTGTAGATTGTTCTGCCCATTCACAGGAAGGCATAGAAATCAAGCATCACTAAAGACATAGAAGGAAGCATGAGCTAGATGAAAAAGAAAAGACAGTGAGCTAGAAATTGCTTAGCAACGTACTAAAGCTAAATAAAACCCCCACAACAAACAGTAATAGCTATTCATGGGCACAAATTAGGCCACAGTGGATGTGTCACCCCCCAAAAAAAGTATAGCAACCAGTCCAAGTCACTATTTAATGTTTAGAGATGTTGGAGTGATCTAGCTCTGAACTTAAATAGCAATAATTACAAACAAAAATTAGCTTTAAAATATTACCTACAAACAGGGTGGACTTCACAACTTGTTTTGTTGAAACTGAAATAGCAAAAGTACTGATATCTCTCTGAAGCTTGAGCCTTTAATTATTACTTCAGTGATTTTGGAGCATAATATCAGCTACTGTATAGACAAAGCTCTATGTAAAAGATCATGCAATGATTTAGGAGCAACTACTAATAGCAAGTTTCTCAATAATTGATAATTTATTACTTTCACACTTTTAGATGTTCTATTAACTCTACATTTTCTCTTTTGAGTTTCCATTTATTTTGGTTTTTGTTGACTGTTCATGTATACTACAAAACCTTTGTACTTTAAACAATTGCCTAGTACATGCAATGCAGCGTTTTGAATGAAGGGTATGTCTAAAAGTAGCTGAGAATGTTTTCTGGGGATACACCCCAGACCCTGTTCTTTCTATTCCTTTTTCCTCCTTTACCAACACTCTTAGGTACTACTATATACTGAATATCAAAAGGGTTGGGCCCGTAGAACATATTTTGGTATTATTACTACATTTTCCACATATTGGGATTGCAGGCAGGGGAGACACTAGAAAGAGGCTAGGTAAGCTATTGCCGCTGCCATTGAAGCTTGCTAGCCCCATTGGGAGCTAACCACCTTTTCTATCAGAGCTACTTGAGCAGTTCTAGTACTCTGTCAATAGTATCAGTCCCTCTTCTGAAGAGTCTGCAACCTGTCCGAAAATACCTGGTGCACCCCTGATTGCTGGGAATTTTAAATCTTCAGGGGTGCACTTTTACACATGCCCCCCAGCATAAAGTTTGTCAGGCCACCACTGGTGCTTTATCAGATGTACACAATATGTTGAGAAATTTATTGCTACACGAATATTCATGAAGTTTGCATCCACAATAATGCAACCTATGTAGCATGTGCAGCAACCTATGTAGCAGGAAATCTTGGTTCCAACCATAATAATGCAACCAATAATTTAACGCTGTGGTTATTCGTCCGGCACCGGATCCGTAACGCCATTCGCTATATGTCTCTATAACATGCGCATATGCGCGGTAGAAATCAAATGTACGATCATCGGTTTTATTTCTGTGTATTTTTGCAAGTCAAACTGCACGTCCTGAAGGGGTGGGGGTACCAAAAAAGTGTACGAGTACGTATAAGGGAGAAGGGGTTCCCCAAAGAACGTACGTACGCTGAAGTACTTCTCGAATACTAAATACTTGAAAAGCACCTTAAGCAAACACAACCATCATTTACAATTGTACTTAAGTTCCGCTTGATCATTATGCAAAGCTGTGACAATTTTAAATTTCTCGGCTATGTATTAGCTTTTTCGCACTTTGAAAAATCGGTGCTGTTTTTATATAAGCAAGTTGCTTAAAATTACGATAAAATAGCATCAGTTTTGCTCTTTATGTATCTTCCCTTTCTTTATCTCATTTTGATTTTCTCTTTTGCTGGCTAGGCCAACACAAACAGTTACCAACAATGAATCATCACATTTGCCCGACCCCACTTTTGGAGCGAAAAAAGAGTTATAGATCCGTTACTTACTAATTTGTAACGGGCCTAGCATTAGATTTGCGCATCTGCTCATTTTTTACGGACGAATGGCGAAAGGAGTTACGGATCCTGTGCAGGACGAATAACCACGGCGATTATTTAAACTAAGCAATACTCCATTTCTTCAACTAGCCACGATACACAAATCCCAAACCTCTATGTTGAAGAACACCACAACAGTAGACGCGAACACAGAATAAACACTAAACGGTATTATTCCGACTTAGAGAAACATTTTTACGAAACGTAAAATAGAGTACTGGTAATACCTTCGAAATTCAAAACTTGCCAACATTTAAAACCAATGGCTAGAAGGAGACCCTAGCACAATTCCAAAAAATTTCCAACCGAAACCTCTGCGTGGAGAATCAGAATTGCGAATGGAGCTGAAAGTCAAATTGGAAACAAATGAATGAAATGTGAAATCGAGCTATTAGAAATCCATGCAAAAAATCACAAGCAGCAATTTTATTCTATTGATCAGCAAATAGCCCACAAAATTGAAGAGAAATTTCCATCCAATCAGGATGCTGTGGCAATACTGGTTAGAAAATGGCAGTCCCTATGTTAAATAGAAGAAGAATCATCCGAAGAAATTTGGAATGAGAAAGAAGATTGGTACAAAAAGCAAGAAATTGATAGTAACCTCACTAACGACAATGAAAATTCGAATGACTCAAATGGAGCCAATACGGACTATAACAATTCAAACGTAAGTACCACCAATCATCGACAAAATACTAGCACTTCATCCAAAACTGATCGATATAGGACAGATGCTTCCCAAAGATACATGGCACAAAATTGAAGCAACAATTCTAGGGATAGACCTTATTTTTACCACACCAGCAATAGCAAAATCTTTCAAAGTTCTAGAAGATCCCAAAATAAAGCAACAAGTAGGTCGGACTATCAGAAAAAGCCTGAAATTTTATCTGAGTGCCAAATTCATTTACAGATTTAATTACTCAAAACTTTCCCACAACTGGGATCCAGAGAAATGTAAGCGATCGTTTTTTGCGGCAAGGCCGGCACTCGATAGGTAGCCGGCAATAAACCATATTAAGCCTTCAAACTTCAGAAATAATTCAAATAAGCAAGAAAATTAAAAATACCGCTGCATAATGATGTAAATAATAGTAGCAATAGTAATTATATACACAAGGATGAAAACAATATAAAACCTAAACTTATTAATTTATCTTCAAAAAATAATGGATGCCAATGCTAAGTCAGCTTTGTGTAAATATGGACTAAAGTTCACACCAGACGCAAGAGAGAACCTCACTGAACTACCCTCGGACATACGAAAATTCTGCCGAAAACTAAAATTAATTCAATTCTTTCACAATAAAACCCCAAGCACTGATGAACACGACATAACTAAACCAGAAAACTCTCTTACACCAAATAGACACAGAGACATAATACTGGAATCTTGTATTGATTTCTTGCTTAAGCATCCTTTACAATCTCAAGGATTGCGTGAGGGGAAAAAGGTAGCCTTTACAATCTCAAGGATTGCGTGAGGGGAAAAGGGTAGCCTTTCATAATTGTAGAAAAGTTGACCAGCCGTATGCTGATATCGTTTAAAAATTGGCTGCTCATTATCGAAGCCTCATAGAACAATTTAGAGACATAAAAAGCTGGTTCGCTACTACGAGATATGAGAGCTGTTCAACCAAAGTCATCTTGAAAAAAGCGAGCGAAAGTTAAGACTTTTCGCTACGCCATCTTCAATGAGCTACAAGATGAGATTAAGATATCTAAAACTTGCAAAAGAAAAGCTCATTGAAAACGTTGGAAAAAGTCATGGCAGTGATAGCCAGGTATTTATGCTACAACAAAACAATGTTGTATGCCATACGTGTGTTCAAACAATTAAATTTTTCACTAGTAGTGGAATCCTTATAAATGAACATTTCTGGCAATACCTGAAAAGTATGATTGGTAAACATTCCCCAAATAAGAAGCAACAATTAATAGCAAGAGCTTTGAGAAGTGTACGAGGCTTCCATCCAAGATAAAAGCCAAACTTTACTTGTCAATTTTACTTCGTGTAGAGAGCTAACTAAAGGCTTCATTTTACAATAATACACGTTTTTTTTATAAGAAAATCATTATTTTACCCGAGCCTCAATTTTCTTAACATTTCCCGAAATTGAGCCTGAGTAACTTTACTGAAACAAACTGGCTAGAGTGGTTTACACTTTCGTTAATAATATTGTATACTTGAATTTGAATTCCATCTTTAACATTTTGAATGCAATAATGATGAAATACCAACTTTTGGCCTATAAAAACACGTAATTTTGGAAATTGAGCCTCGTGATTTTCTTTCCATTTTCTTAAGATTTTGACGATTTGAGCCTCATTTTCTTATAAACTTTTTTCTCATAAAAAAAACGTGTATTGTACATTACACCTTACTTCATGATTGGTGTTAATTTACTGTTGATTCGAATAGAAGATTTTGAGAAAGGCTTCTTCAAAATTATATTTGTATCGAGGAACGTAAAAGTTTGTTTTCTGAGATTCTATTGTCGATCCAATGCTCATAGTTCATAAAAGCAAAATTATAAGCAATGTGGTAAGGAATAATATAGCAGAAGTAATTGAGTTACAAAACCCTCAAGACATTACATTTAGACCAGAAGCAACTGGTCCCAATTGTGTTACCAGTAAGTTAAGCAATTTTATTGATAGAATTGTAAAGCCCTTCTTACCAAAGGTGAAGAGCTACGTAAAAGATTACTTGGTATTTTTAAATGAAATACCAAAAGAACTGAAATGATATTAACACTTAGTTACACTTAATATAACTAACATGTATAGCAACATTGATAATGATCTAGGGCTAACCGTCGTCAACTATTAGTTGCACCAATACCCAGAATGAATTGTACGAAATCTACCTAGCGATTTTATATGTGAAGCTTTAACAATAATTCTGCAATACAACATATTCATATTTAATCAAACTAATTAGATTCAAATTCTTGGGACAGCTATGGGAACTAAAGTAGCACCTACAAATGTTACCCTTGCTCATACGAAAAATTGCATATATTGGAAAGGACATTTGCTAACTTGCGCCTCCGTAGGTAATATTGCGCAGCGGCGTATTTATTGTTATCAACAAAGTGGCAGAACGAAGCCTTGACGATACCTGTTAGCTATGAAGGCCTTCCAGACATTACTTTCTTTCTTAGTCTAAAAATACAAACATGGCTTTGATAGAGGCTAAATGTTCAAACTGAAAATACTAGTAATTTTCTTTTCTCTAAAATAAAAGTTTTCATATTGAAATTTAGCGCGAAAATTTGTCTTTAAGCTTCGATGAGTATTTTCTGATATCATGTACGAGACAAGTACAATATTGCAGATACTACAGCATAACCTTGTGCGGTCAAATGAATTCCATACTGAAGCACAGTGGTTTCCAAGAGTCTTTGTTTTCAAATTGAAAATGCTGGTTCGAAACGTGAAAAAAATACAGGAATAAGTCAAATAAAGGAATTATCAATAGTTAATTGAGCTATAATCATTTATACTTTTTTTAATTTTTGCTCACACGCTTGGCTACAGAACACAGACAAGAAGACATCTGATGAGAATTTTCCTATTTGTCCAAGCACTTTTTCGCATGTATGTTAGCAAAGCGGTCTTTAATTTCATATGCTTAATAAAGGAAATATGATTGATGACTTTTGTCTATTACAATTCCCTCTTATTTTGGGAAAACTACCAAAAAGAACAGAAAATGTTGATATTTACTACCAAGGCTTTCGTGCAGGGTGAATAAGCTGCAAAAAACAGCTAGAATGTCATATAGTACTTACTTTTTTGTGTTTTGCCAGAAAAATTGACCATGTTTATCAGAAAGGGGGGCCTCATGACCATTGCTTTTCTCTCCCATGATCTGATACATTCATTAATTAGTGGTTTCTATCAAAATCAGTATAAATGCGATAGAAAAACGCATCGTTCAATGTCATGTACAAAATTGTCTAGGCTGAACGGCCTGGGCAACTTGTAATCCAGGGAAACAGGAAGAAATGTTGTTAAAAACTAACGAGCTATAAACGAATTGTGCCTCTGCGAGGGACGTTTATTGTCCAATCTGATGCGGGACGAAAAATTTCTTGACATTTCAAATTGAATATACTCGTTCCTTTCTAGCGTAAAGATGAAAGTTTTCATATCAAAAAGCCGCGCGAAAACTGCTCTTTCATTCTTGATGTGTAATTTTTCATATCTCATACGAGACGAATAAAATGTTGTAGATACTACAGCATACCCTTGCGCGACCCATTGAATGTCATACTGAAGCAAAGAAGATTTGTCAACAGTCGTTGTTTTAAAGTGGAAATTACTGGTTCGAAACTTGAAGAAAGCGCAAGACTAAGTCATGCAATGATATTGCGAAGCGTTTATTGGGCCATAGCCATGTGTACTTTTTGTGTTGTTGGTCAAATATATCCTCAGGGAACGCAAATTAGAGGAATTTTGCCGAAAAGTGTCCCTGCGGCCTATCAACACATAGTGGACGTTGCAGGTAAATGAAACTTATAAACTTTTGTCCAAGCACTTTTTCACATGTGGATACTTAGAAAATAAGCTCTACAACATTATCAAAAATGAATTTGGGCTTTCTCACAAAAGCAAATTTGTCACCAGCTGGAAAAGGTATTTAGATGACTGCTTCATAATATGGCATGAAAGAATTGACAAGGTTAACAATTTATTGGAGATTCTTCAAAACCTACATAAAAGCAATAAATTTACAATAGAACTTAGCAAAACTTGTATAAAAAGACAAAGAACTAAGAAACAGAGGACTAGTTGAATTACAAACCAACTTTGCAAAACAAGGCTACCCTGAAACACTGACACAAAATTGCATAGCTAGATCAAACGTCGTCCCATTGACAGAATTACGCAGAGAAAAGGAGCCTAAATCGAATGATTACAAAATTCTAGCCTTCTTTTCAACTTTGAACCCAAGAGATCCAAACTTCTTTTTAATAATTTAAAAATATTCCTTTTACTTGATACCAGCCCAGAAATGCAAGAAGCAATAAGACAACTTAGATTAATACATCGCTACTGACAACCAACACATCTTTAAAAGATGTTGACAAGAGCAAAATTTACATATACAGAAAGCATACATAACATTTGAGCAACAATAATAAATGACAAAACAGTCACAAAATGTAATGACAAAAATGCGGCACATGTCCTCTAATTACAACAATAAATACAATCATGTTTAAAAATGGCAAAGTTCCATTCATAATAAAAACGAACATGGATTGTAATTTTAAAAATGTCTTATGCCTCATAAGGTGCAGTGGGTGTAATAAAGAATGCATTGGACAAACCCCCAATTTATCAGCCATGGTTCGAATTCATAAGCAACAAATTATAAATCCTAATTTGCGAACTCTGTATGTAAATAAACATATAGCACGTTGCTCCATCGCTATAGATATACTATTTAAAATTACACCATTCCTAACCTTCGATTGAAATGACGTAATAGAAAGAGAGGAAAAGGAAAATTATTTGATTGAAAAATACACTCCAGATATGAATCGAGACTAAGTCGATTAAGCGTCATATATGTCGATGCTTGGTACTTTCATCTAATCTAGCGTATTACTATATAAAATAAATCTAAGTTTGAGCGATGAAACCGGTAGACAATATAAAGTGGTGTCGATTTTCTATGTATTTTTTCTGCTGTTGGATCAAGTAACATAAATTGGTGATATCCATACATACATACATGTATTCAAAATTCGTCATTATTGCATGTAATTCGTCATTATTGCATTCAAAACGTTAAAGATGGGTTTCAAATTCAAGTGTGCAATATTGGTAAGGATCGTTTAAGCTATATTAGCTTATTTTACTTCAGAAAACGTTAAGAGAAATTTAAGAAAATTTCAGGCTCAATTTCTGGAAAAGCTAATACAATTGAGGCTCAGGCAAAATTATGGCTTTCTTATAGAAAAAAGAACGTGTATGTATGTATGTATGAATGTATGTATGTATGTATGTATGTATGCATGTATGCATTTGTATAGTAATTCCTGACCCTCTTATGACTTCCGAAATGTTGGGAGCTATGTACTTAGAATTGGAGAAAAGTGGATCTTTGTTTATGACCATGCTCATTAAGACATTACTAAAGTAATAAGTAAATACATTAAATGAAGTACTAACTTGTAAACAAAGATCAACAAAGGGGATATCAAAGGAATAATCAGAAATAAATGTTGCTTTGTGACATAGAGATCACTTTCAGACATAATATGACCCCAACTGTAATGATTTAAAATCGGAAGGAAAATTCTGCCAGATGATGTAGATCCTACTTTGAATGACAATGATTTTTTTATTGAGGAAGTAGATGACATTGGCGTGACAAGGTGTCTCCAGAACCACTTTCTTCTATCCCAACTGTAAAAAAATTTTCAGAGAAATCGCTCAAAGCGCACAAACATAAACCATTACCACAAGTTCTGTAACATAAACTAGAATTGCTTTCTGCTTGGAAAACTTTACACCTGGCTTGTTTGCAAACTTCAAAATTTCTGCAACCATCTACCATATTAGAATTATTCCTGTCAAACACTGACTAATCTGTCTTGATGAATTTATCACTGACTTTACGATTAAATTCATAATTTCTTTTTACAACATTTAGAGCATTTGCAGAATCATAGTTGATTAAATTAAGAAATAAATGACTTAATGAAATAATGAGTTTTAGTACTAGAAGTCCCTATGCCAATTTTTAAAAATAAAAGTTTCATTTCTAAAAGAATATTTAATTATAAAATCAATGTTGTTATGTCAATATGTACTCCCAATTTCCATGCTGTTTTAGTTCCCATATTTCAGTTCCCATGCTGCTTCAATTCCAGCATTAATTCAGTTTCCTTGTCATTTCAACTCACCGTGTTAGCTCAATTTCAGTGATATATCTTTTCCATTGTATTTTAGATAGAAACAGAAATGAATTCAAGGATATTTTGTTGAAAATTGCGATTATTGGTAATGAGAATGTAAGTAGCACTGATATGTAGCTATCATCTGCTGCAAGCAGTACTGCTTATTTCCCCACCCCAAACTTCACCTCCAGTTCAGATTTATTCTTAGCAATTTGTAAATTTCCTTTGCTAAAGTTACTTGCTGTATTGAAAGTGATTTGGAATTTTACCTTGAACGCCATGTCTTCTTTTGACAACCTTGTTTGAGGATGTTTTACAGCAGTTTTTGCTAGCATTATTGATGCCTCATTAAAGTGATTTGTTGAATACACTTTTTAGGGTAAAAGGCACATAACATTGAAAGGTTCCAGCAACTATTGTACATTTTCCTCTGGTGGGCAGAGAAGTCGATCACAAGATACTTACACAGAGGTGAATTAATATTGTCAAAGTTTCTCATTTTTGAACTACCCATGTCATTTTAATATTTGAAAGTAAGAGTGATACTAAATTTCACTATGCTCAATCAATAGTTAATAGATACTCAAGAAAGATTCTAATTCTCTAAATGTTGTTGATCTTAAAGGGGGAAAATGCTTAAGATCAAAAACTTATTAAAGTTCGTCGTTTCTAAAAGGCGACCACCCCAAGACCAGGCTGAACACCCCAAGAACACTCCATGAAAATACCGTAAAATGCCAAATTGAAGGCTGAACACCTCATAAACATCGCCTAGATAGTCGAACGTTACTTCGATCAATCATCGAAGATTACTTTTGGTACTTGAAACGGTCATTTTAGCATTCTTTTGTTGGTGTTGTAGCGCCGATGTGTTGCTTTGCGCGCCAAACGTAGTAACGGAGGTTGATGTGCAGCAAGTCGAAAACGTCAGGAATTTTTTTAAGAAACTTGGACGACCGTTATGGACATCGAACTATAAAAATTTGTTATCTTTCATATTCAATAAAATCAAAAAGCAGATACTTTCCTCGAGATATTTCATTTACTGTGGAAGTTTCTTCATATCTTTGTGGGCTCCTTCAAGTATGTTTATCTTAGGCAACTAGCTATCTCAGGTTCGTTAGGCCTAAAGCAGAGTTTTTACAAAGGTAGGTGTGTGCTACTAAGTTCATTCGGAAATGCCTTGCCTTTTTCATATTTAGATTATGATAAAAGAAGTCTTCTCCAGTGCACATCAGTGTTGCAACGGAATACTGAACTGGCTGTTTCCCGCACCAAATGTAATTTTGGATGATTAAACAAGGTAATGTAGAGCTAAGTAGTCGATTTTTGTGAAGTTTATGGGGTTTTCAGCCTTCAATTTGGCGTATTATGGTATGTTCATGGAGTGCTCTTGAGGTGTTCAGCCTGTTCTTGGGGTGTTCGCCTTTTTAGAAATGACGTATTAAAGATAAAGACTCTGTCCCAAGAGCGCTCAGCTCTTGTGTTGACTATACGTTTACAACTGCGGGAGGAATTCCGTATATGTTGGTGAAACGTGCTATCGAATTTCAGCTAGAATTTGTGAGCATTTTGTCATAGATACAAATTCATATTTCATGAGCACCTACAAAACTCTAAAAAATTTAAAGATTCC
>WIPJ01001827.1:144760-158256 GCA_018155075.1 Cassiopea andromeda
GTAAGTCCCCACCCAAGAATGTGACTGTAGCTATTTGAGACTGCAATAGTGTTTTATAGAGTTACGAAAGAAAGAGCAGCCATTAAGTAACAAAACCTCCTATGTTCTTTTAAAAAGACCCGATATGCTTGTATTTGTAGCATCAAATAGTGCTTAACTGGTATAGCAGTTTCAAATGGAGTATGAACAACTGCCAGAAAAATTTTAAAGACCCCCTCAAGAATGCTCTCCTCTCTAAAAAGCCCCCATGCAAAAATTCAAAAAGTAGGTAAGCCCCCCCCGGCGGACCACGAAAAGTAGTTTCAGGTGCAGAAAAAATAATAGGAAGTTTTGTTCTTGTGATTTTTCAAGGAATTCTTTGTTTAGTTTATACTTTTTATGGATTGAAGTGTATTTTACTCATTGAATAGTACTATAACTATTCAGCCAAAGGCTATATATTCTGCTATTTGCACATTCTTTTATGAGAAGCATAGCTAGAAATTCATAAGTTACGTATAAAGGAAAAGTCAAACAATTGACAATGCTGATTTGTATTGCTTTAAGTCAATGGTGTGTCTTTGGTGCGGCAATGATGTGTCAATAGTGTTTTTATTTAATAATTATTGAGTTTCTTCTGCAAATTCTGGTATATGCTCTATTACACTATTTATGCCTTGCTTCTGGTTAAACTCAAGTCACGCAAATACCAAACCATTCAAGCTATTTTTTAAACATTCTGCAAACTAACCCACATTTTGGTTAAAACAGCTAATTTTCGAATTATTGTAGCATTTACATGGTATTGCAAGCCTTGGGAATTATTATGCATTTGTAATGGTAGTGTGAAAAAGGCATAGGAGAATATATTATAATTTGATTGCCTTTTCTCTATCTGCTTCTTAAAGATTATGCAAGTGTAGTCAATATTAACTATATGTAACTAGTCAATATTAACTTCATGTATCATGTCTAGTCAATATTAACTTCATGTATCATGTCTAATCAATATTAACTGCATACATTATAGGTAGTCAATATTAACTGCTTCTATTTTTTCTTATTATGTATTTCATTTGGCTCATTGCAGGGGGTAAGTGATCTCTTGACCATTCTCTTTTTTCATTTGCAGTTGAAAATGCTTTTCTCACCTTTTTATTCTATATAAGGAATTACAAGTTACACAATTCATTTTTTACATTTGCCTGATGATAAATAACCTAGCCACCTAGTTGGTTGCTCTTTGAGATGCTGAAAATAGGCCGTAGTGGTTTCCAATCCTTTTCAAGATTGCAAATTTACTGCACTTCTTTTTTAACATTTGGATGTATTTTTTATGTGCACATGGATACTGATGTGATGCCATGTCCATTCAACAGTTCGTAAGTATACTTCAACCTAGTCTTTCTTCTGTATGTTCCATCGGGGAAATACAACAATTAATTTTTCTTGTACGTAAAGTTTGTCTTTGAATAAATATATCATATATTCATGCTTGGAGGTCAGAAGTTTTGCACAGGCTGCTCAATTTCATCATGACGAAAATATGTCGGCAAAATATGATTCTCAAATAATATTGCGCATTAATGGTATACAAGGCAGAGCCCATTAAAAGTATTTTGTGCCTGCGAGCGCACAGCTGGGCACGAACTGTGCTTGCAAGCATAATATGATTTAACTGATAGACAGGCAAAAGAAATTTTCTAATCTGCTCTACTTAGGTTTTAGTTTTATTGAAAGAAGTTGCTTCAATGAAGAACACAATGCAATGCATTCAACCATTTTTCAAACTTAAAGGGGACCAGCAATGGCAAAACAAGTTTTGCTAATTCCAAAATATATTCATCATAGGAACGTGAAAAAATAAGTTCATTACATCGCATAGTCATGTTTTTATTGACATTTGAATTCCTTGATTTGCAACTCGCGGGAATATTTCTTTCCATTGCAATGGCATCACCTCCGACGTCAGAGATGAACATTGCAACATTCGAAGACAATGGGCCTAGTAGAAGCAGCTGTCTGAAGCGTACAGTTACCCAGAGCAAAGTTGTATCACTAACCGCAGGAAGAAGAGAGGATTGTAGACAGGGTAACCTAGAGTTGCACTACTATCCACAAGACCCACTGATAAACAGCATAGAGTATATCCAGTATGATACCGGACGGGGTGGGTGAGGGTACCTGATTCATGTGGGGAAATTTCCTAGGACAGTTGTTTTCTATAGGGATTGCTACTGTTTGAGGAAGCCATGCCCCGTGGCCCCCCTGGATCGGGGTAGTGGATAAGGACATATGTGAAAAAAAACAAGGAATCACTTCCGTACTTCCGCTGATATTCCCAGTTGTTTCATGTCAAAATCGACCTCGTGCTAGGCCACCATTCCCACCTTTCCGCAAGACATAAGTTGCTGTACTGACGTATCAAGTGCAAAAAGACACTGAAAAACCATCTTTGGGTACGTAAGTTGGGAATAGTATACCCATTTCTGTGACCTAAAAGTGGCCCAGAAGTATTGCAAAGGCATAAATACATCAAAACCACATTGCAAATATATGTTTTGATTATTCTGACAGTAATATGTGTTTCAAATTGTGACTTTTAGAGATTCAAAAAATTCTAGCTACGATTCTGCATCGCCAACTTTTAGAAATAGTCGATATACTCATAGAGAAAGCCGTCAATGTCTCTAAATAATTTTTTGTACATATTGCGTCAATATAGAAGTTTTTCTAGCATAGTATTCAAAATTCCAAAAAACTTTCCAGGCAAGAATTTTTGAGTTCCAATGTTTTGCACATAATTACCACTGGAAAGTAAAAGTTCTTCATTTTCACTTTAAATAGTGGTCATTCTTAGTCAATGGCAGAATCTGCTGTTGAAGAGCAGCCAAACTATTATTGGTAACAATGTTTACTCAAGTAATCGAGCTTCAAACACACATTAGTGTATAGACTTTCTTAGGCCTCAAGAATCCAGTGTGGAACATTCTTATCTTTTTGAACAGTTTAGTTCTACGTTCTTATGAAGCATTTTCCTATTGAACGTCGTGTATAAATTTCTGTATAAAATTTCTTTTTAAGAAACCCCTTTGGATCCATATTTGGATAAAATTCATAATTTCATGTTGAAAGGAATTATCAGTCGGAACTATTACCTGCAAAAATGCTTTGGAATCTCATTTGCACTTGACAGCCCATAATTTCTTTATAAATTTCCATTGTATGACATTTCTCTTCACATTCACATTAGTTATTGTTGGAAATTCACTCACTTTCCTTGTATCATGGGAACGTCCTGACTTGGTCCTTTGATTGACTTCCCAATGCCGAAGTATCTTCCTAGTTTCCAAATCAAACAGCCTTAAGAAACAGTGCCAGGAACTTCTGTATAGTCCGATTCGCTAATTTCAGCGTAGCATTCTATTGATGCCTCCTTATTATATTCAGCCCTTTGAAGCATAAGCGACTTTCATAATAATGAAAACATATTTGCTGTTCTGTTGTGATGTATTTATGCCTTTGAAATACCACTGGCACGTTTTTAAGTCACAGAAATGGGTGTTGGGAAATATAAGCGCGCATCTATTAAACAATTTTCCACACGTATAAGTGTTGCATTTCATTCATTTCATTTCGTATTTCTAAGTGTATGACTACCGTTGTTTTTTCTCTCATTGTCTCATGGAGAGAGCTTGGAAAATGACCTACATTTACTTCTGTTTACAATATTTTACATTTACGCAGATTTATGGTTAGAGTAATTTTTACGTAGATACATCTTTCCTGTTTACTTATTTTCTATTCGTTCATATATTCACGAGACATTGAGTAATAATGTTACTTTAGCTATATTTATAGGTATTCGAGTAGAGAAATTAGAGAGAGAGAGAGAGAGAGAGATGCACAGAAGTGTAATAATGAAATTTCAGAATGGAATATAGAATATCAGCCAAAATCAGAGTGTTTTCTTCAGGGAGTCTTCTTGGCATTCGTAATTGAATAATTGCGTTAGACTATAGATTGCAATTTATACAACAATGGATATAATATTCCCAATTTTCGTAGTGAACATTCTTTGTTGCCGCTTTTTTTGTTGCCGCTTTTTCGTGTTGTGGTAAAGTTCTGTAGTATCAACTGACTAATCTTGCTTTTGAAATCTCACAAAAGACGCTACAATTTACCTTCTCTACATATAGTAAGATCACTAGCCAGTTTTCGAATTTATTGGAATTACTTGCTGTATCAAGAATACCTTTATTATGATACACGAATCTCTTTATGTTTTTCTATTGATAATTCTGAGGACTCTTTGTCTTAGTCCTTATATTGCAATGTATATGAACTTTGCAATTTCTCCTTTTAGCATCACCTTGTAATTAAATATGACCTTATAGTTTATGTTTCTCTTTGTTATTGCTCTACCTGATGTCCTCTTTTTACAGACTGCTTTACATTGGGGAGCAAAGCTAGGAAGAAAAGACTTAGTGCGGTTGATTGCTGATACTGGAGTCGATATTAATTACAAAACGGTAATTGTAGTTTCACCTTCTCATATCACTGACAGTGTTCTTACCAGTTGTTGTTTGAACATCAATTCCTGATACAGACAGAAGATGGAAATAGCGTACTTCTTCAGAGGAGCTGGCTGTTTTTTTCTTTAATAGAAGCAAGTGGTATACCTTGAAATAATAAGTCTTCTATCCAAGATACAGTAGGAATTCGCACATAGGAGCCTTCATTTATTAAGAATCTTAAGTCTGAAATTGAATATTTTTATTTCAAATGAGTATAACCTTTTCACCCTGTCATTCTAACTAGATTCCTATTACCTTATTGGCCCGTTTTACTGCGGCCCATACTGGTTTTAATTCCCCCTTAATTGGCGCTAAAAGGGCTGGCGTAAAATGGGCGGAAAATTCACGATTTTCGGCAAAGCAGCGACGTTATTTTTCTAGCTCTTATTTTTGGATCGAAGAAAATATAAGAGACCCTAAGAAAATGTGGCGAACAAGGAATAAAGTACTTGACAAAAACGTTGAGACAGTTTCACTCTCCAATTTAGAAGTAGAGGGTAAATATCTAACACGTGAGCGGGGTGTAGTGGAGGCGATGAATCGCCGCTTTGCTTTAGTTGGTCCTACGCTAGGATGATTGTCTCTGCTACATTACACCTGAGTGAAACGTAATGACACTCAAAACTATCAATGACACTTATATGCATCATGCTGTTAAAAATTTGAAGAATGGAAAAGCGGCGGGTCCAGATAAGATCCCAACAACTATCATTAAAGATGTAGAGTAGAACCTCTGACAATGATTTTTAGTTCGTCGCTAACGATCGGAGTTTTTCCAGATATTTGGAAAATTGCCAGAATTACCCCTACTTTCAAATCAAGTGCAAAAAATTATATGAATAACTATAGGCCCATATCAGTCATCTCGGTTTTCTCAAGGATCTTGGAGAGAATAGTTCATGACCAACTTTATGAGTTCCAGAGAGCAAATAAAGTAATCTCTAGAAATCAATCTGCTTTCCAAAAACTATACTCGATGGTAACACCTCTGATCTGTACCACAGACTCCTGGTATGAACAAAAAACTGAATTTAACGATTTTTTAGATCTAAAAAAGCATTTGATTCGGTAGATCACAGAATCATGGTCGAAAAGCTGGTGTCGTGTGTCATCAGAGGGACCCTTGGGAACTGGTTTAAATCTTACCTACCTAACATACAGCAATACTGTTCCCTAAATGGCAAGAAATCTAAAGAGATGAAAGTTACATATGGTATACCCCAAGTTTCCTGCCTAGGCCCCCTCCTATTCATATTATATTTAAATGATTTTGAAAGATGCTTAAAATACTCGAAAACGAACATCTATGTTGATGATACCAATATGACAATAGCATCGAATGACAAAGAGAAACTAGTAGCTGATGCACAAGCTGAGCTGCATAACATTACGGAATGGATAAGACTGAACAAGCTTAGTCCCAACCCTTCAAAAACTGAATATATTATCATAGGTCATCCGATGAGAGCAAAGGGTACAAATACTCCGACTGAATTAGAGTTAATTACCAAGGAAATTAAGCGAGTTTCTAATACTAAATCACTAGGAGTAATGGTGGATGAATATCTCAATTGGGATGAGCAATTTAAGAGTGTTAAGAGTAAGAGCTTTGGAGGACTTGCATCACGAAAGAAGCTGAAAAACATTCTCCCTCAGTCCAAGCTATGTAGTGTTTATTATGCTATTGTGGAAAGTCATCTTCGCTACGCAGATGTAATCTGGGGACGTCTTCCAGCGAGAAAAATCGAAACTCTCCAAAGATTGCAGAATAGAGCCCAGCTGATAATTGAAACTCCTAGAGTAAAAGATAACTGGCCCTGTGATTGGCTGAATGTCAGTAATCTAATCTCGTTTGATCGACTAGTTGTGACGTATAAAGTCATAAACAAGTTAAGCCCTGAAAGTCTTTGGGATAAATTTGAGTTAAGATCAGTCCACTGAAAATATGAAACATGGAATTGCCATGATCTTCAAATCCCAATACTAAATATGGAACATGCAAAAAAGGCTTCAAATAATCGGCTTTAAAATTTTGAATGATATGCCCGTTGATATACGAGAGGCCTCAACTCTCCAATGCTTCGAAAAGAAATTAAAAGCACATCTATTGGCTGATCAAAAATAATAATTGAAAACATGGCACCCTGGAAGAGCAGTAATATTAGTATTACTTGCTATTATGCCCGTTAATTTTTCTTTCTTAATATATTATTTAAAGTGTATATATGCATATGTAATATTTTAGATGCTGAAAGGCTATTTTTTTCGTGTATAAATAATCGATTACATTACATTATATTCACTTATCACGTCAACAGGGAGGGGCGTATGTTGAAATGCTGATTTTTTGATTGTTGGGGTTGGGAGGAGAGAGGTGGAGATACTGATATATGCAAATATACTCAAATCAGAAACACATTTACTCAGTTCAGAAATAAGAATCAACGATTAACAGAAACGACAGAATTTACGATGCACTCTTTTTTTTAAACTTCAAGTAATGATAGTGAACTTCTACAATACCATCATAAACCTCGCTAAATATAGGTAGTTTATAACTTGCTACTCGTGTTACAAATCAAGCAATTAAAATGCCAATTGTTCCGGTGCATTCCAATCTTTTCATCCTTAGAAGATGAAATACGTAGATCTTATGGAAATGGCAGATATCCTTCAATGTGTGTCTTTGATGGATATTTTCAACCTTGGTATCTTTGAGCATTTCAATGAAAGTAGTCGAGAGGAATGAAATAATTCCTAAAGTGCTGATGTACAGGCTAATTAGTTTCACGTCATTGTACTGTTGTCTGAGAGTCACAGTCAAGTCTGGGTATTTGCTAGTTTTTTGGAGCTGCATTACTTGATAGATTTGTTTCGAAACCAACGGTGAGTTCAAGAATATAGACAGTTGTTTTTAAAGGTTGAGAGAAGATCTGGTCTTAGATTGTCTCCAGTAATAGCTGATGGACTTGTTAACCCTTGAAGATCGGCATACAATGTTGTGCCTTTGATTCCTTGTAATGATGATGCAGTAAAATGAAGAACAGGGTATCGAACTTCGTTATAACTAGCTACAACATGTAGAAGAAATTCTGGATTTTAGCAAAATGGGATGAGGTAGCAAGTCCCCATTTTGAAAGATACTTTCTAATAGGAAGGGTTATATTGATGTATCGAATTGCATAATTGAAAATATTTTTTGATAAATGAGACTGAACAGAAGACCAGGTAGAGTTTGGTTTCGGTATTGAAATAGCTGCAGAAAGGAAAGACCCTTGAGAGACTAAATGAGACTGTAGTCTCTTTTCCTGAGATGATCGAAAAGCTTTAAGCTTGTAACGGTCGTATTGCAGGTTTGTGTGAGTACTCGTTTGAGATGATCGAAAAGCTTTTATCTTTGTAACGGTCGTATTGCAGGTTTGTGTAAGTACTCGTTTATTTCCAATGATGTTGAATAGCCTCATTTAGGGAATACTTAAGAGCATTGCAAGGGACGGTCTGACATTGACTAAATGTAATAGATGAAGGATAGAGGCTTAAACCAAACTTTCCTAAAGTAAGAAAGCCATTGCGGTGTGTTCAACACACTGGAATTTCCAGCTGTTTTTGAACATAAGATGCAAAAATACTATCAAGATTTTCAGAAATGTTGTAGACCCTTCATTCTTTTGCAATTTTTGCCACAGCAACATGCAACTTCTTGGCTGTTTGCAATTACTGCCTTTTCTTCAACATTCGATTCCCGCTTGTGTGTGAAATATTTGGTTCGTTATCTCTCATTCCACTTTTACAGTGGCATGAATGGCTTCATAATGACACCAAGTTTTGCCACAGTATGAACATACCACGAAAACTAATAGAACAAACTGCAAACCAAGACGAAGCATAGCACCGAGAGCTTTGCTATTTACTACTCATGAAAATTAGTCTTCTGTAACTGAACAAGTAAATTTAACGAAGTAACAATGACATGCATAGAAGTACGTCGGTACGTTGCTGCTCAATGTCGATAATGTAATAAGAATAACATTTTAAAGGATATTGAGGCTCAAAATCTCTGAAAGTTAGGAATAGTGCAAGGCGTTATCACTTTTCACTGTCATCATTGTTTTGAATGATGTACACTGTAGCCCAGAGTGCCGGTAAACCACATTTCTTCCCTGGCTTTATAGTGGCCGGAGGTAAGTTAGAGCTGGCGTAAAAAGGGTCAGCTATATGGTAATTTATTGTTTATCCACTTGGAATTGAAGTCAGCCTGTTTGTCAATCAACTCCTTTCAAGGACGCTCCAGAAATGACACATTGATAAACTGTCTGGGAGATTCTGGTTCAGGTAGTCAAAAGCTTGTTGGTGCCCGCTTCATCTAAATACAAAATGTTAATTCGAATTTACTTCACAATGGATCATTAAATTACATGTATTAGTACTACCAAAGAGACTTAGCTATGGGTAGGCACAAAGATTTTCCTAGACACTTTCCGTTGGGGGGGGGCGTTTTGACTACTTGACGAACTACTATGGCTAAAACAGCTCACGAAAAAATTATGATCAATGGGATGCTGAATTTCCTGCAGCATTACCACCTTTCTTACAATTTCGTAAAAAGGACCCCCAAGGAAATCACCCCCATGGAGTATGTTCTCCTTTGGACCCTACACAAATAAAAATTTTAGATCCTGGGGAGTTATGGACTCTCTTTTGTCAGCCTAAAAATGGGCCTAGAGACCAAAGTATGACTGCCATCAAGTGAAATTGAGAAGTTACTCCAATGCCAGATTTCAATTTGTAGATGAGTATTGGCCCATACGCCAGTGTCCGACAAAACTTTTTGCTACCTTCGGGCGTAGCTGCTTTTTCCTCCTGTACCTGCCTGCACAGATAAGCTGACCGACCACCTTTATTTATGTTATATTGTAACAAATTTATATATTTTAGCTTGTTATTCGGAGAATTTATGTATCCTGATAGAGATTAATGGATAAATATTAATGAAATGAAAGTGAAATGAAATGAAACTTGAGAAAATTATTATGGTTGGCGCGACTTGCCTGTAAGGCTTGAAGCTACCTCTTTGCAGCCCCTGCAAGCACCTGCGTCTTTTTCGAGCTTTTCCAATATTCCTCACAATAGGACAAGAAATGCTTTCAAGGGTGCTAATCCCATTTTTGAGCATGCATCCTGAGGCCAAGAGCATAGAATTGTAATGGTCAGAGAAGAAAGTTTGTTGTGATTTTCTGAAAGCCCAAAGATAGGACTTTTATATTACGGAAGACACGTTTTGGTATTGTGTTGCTTCCCATGACAAAATGAGCATAATATTTGTCTATTTTTCAACTTTGCAGATATATCCCCGTGTTTTTTGCTATAGCAAGCATGATCTTCCAAAATTGTAACATGTAACCTAATGTTGTAATATAAGTCTCAGAATTGTAATAATAAGTCTCAGCAATTGCCTATTATCATCCATGTGTAAGAAGATGCAAATCAAACTGGCAGGTATGAAGTTTGAGTTGTGCTTTATGTAAAAACTTACTCAAAACTGTCATAGCTCAAAGAAAGTCACAAGTGACAATATTTCATTTTAGGGGTTGCCAATGACAACTATCCTCAAGCACAACTAAAATTGATAGAAATTTGGAAAAGTCAGAGAGCTAAGAGTGCCATAGTTTGGGTGACTTGATATGGAATGAACCTGTGCTGTGGTTAGACTCCCTCTCCCATAGATGCGTTAGGCATCCTGAGCTAGTTTGTAATAAATAGATCCCTTTCTTTCAATATTCCAATGTTATGACCACTTGCAAGATTCACATCCGTGAGTTGAGGAAGTGTGTTGCAAGAGATCTGTCTTGTTGACCCTGGAAGTCGCCTCCAAGTATATGCTCAAAATTGGGTCCTATCATGGCCCATTCCCGCACCTGCTAGATTAAAAAACAAAATGAAGATGATCTCCAATTACCTTCTAATTACGATTCATTGATTCCACACCCTTCAAGGCATTTGTTGTCCAATTTTGAAGGTTATTTGGAGAATACTCATCTAAAATGTCGAAATCTGGCATTAGAGTCACTTCAAAATTTCACTGGACGGCAGTCACGCTTAGTTCTCTAGATCAATTTTTGAGTTGCGGAAGAAATAAAGTACCAGGACTTCCCAGGATCTAGTATTTTGGTTTTCTTCCTAAGTTATGTTTATTTGCCAGGCTTCCAAAGAAGAACAAATTTTAGGTGGATTGTGTAATGGCCCAGGTGATTTGGAATGGAATGCGCCATTTGCTTTACTCCCTTTCCCAAATTCTTTGCAGCTGGAATGTTTCACCTCGAAGCTTATACTGATAGGCCTCTTGCAACTACGGGTCACGTGATTCACAACGACATGCTGGAGAGCAAGCAATCCAGTGACCTTACGTAAGCAAAGGAGGTCTATTGTGTTTTGATTAGCCGTGTGAAACCGGTTGTCCTATATTTCAGTCGCTATTTAGCGTTTCAAGTACGTCTTGGATTTGATCTTACATAGTATTGCAGCAATTTATCCGATTTCATCTTTTTGTTTGTTTTTAGCCAACAAAGGACCTCTTGATTTTCGAGACGTTGTAGTATAGGCATGGAACCACCAGCATTGAGTACTATTTTATTCCGTTCCTTCTTTCCGTTATTTCACGTTTTCTAAGTACTACCCAAGCAAAACAAGTTTTTCGAAAACGCAAATTTCCGTTTTTGTAGTCTCTCGCGCTGTAGATATCGCTGCATATGAATTATATGGGTAAGTGTAATCTTCCATAGCTTATGACAGGAGATAATGAGGTTTGTTTTTCTTTTGGTTCTTCGGTATTTTCGTATTTTTACCTTTCTTCGAAGTTTAGCCCGTTTTCATATTTTCTCCCTTGTTTATATTCTTACCTCATTATATGACTACGCTCTTCTTGGCAAATGTAGCTCGTTGCAAAGCTAAATGTCTACTTACTGCTTTCATTCCTGATTTTGGTGAAGCTGAGAATGTACCAAGGAATTACTCAAAATAGCGACAATTTAGCAGATTCGTTGTTTATGACAAGAGTACGCCTACCCATATAGCAAAGGCGTAGGAATTTTGGGAGCTGAGAGTTTACTGCTATCCTTAGATGGTTAGAAGCTAATATCATTCGGGAAGTTCTTTCTGAAAGAACAATCGCAAATTTGTATTTGGTTAGGAATGTCTACATCTGCTGTAAATTTATAGCCCTGCACCTATACTTAAAGCCTTTAGGCAGCAATATATCCTAGGCAAGAGACTGCCAAAAGCAAACTGACAAGGTCGTATGACTGAATTGGGCACTTCATATAGGAGATTCGTGTTCTCAAAAATCTTTATTTTAATTGGTAGTACTGAGAAAACGTGAAATAACCGAAAGAAGGAATGGAGTACAACATTGTTTAACGCTGGCGGTTCCATGGCTAGGCTGCAACTTTTCAAAAAGCAAGAGGTCGTTTGTTTGCAAAAATATGAAAATAAAACGTGAAATCGGATATATTGCTGCGATACTATGTTAGATCAAATCCAGAACCCCCTTGAGACATTAAATAGCGACTGAAATAAAGGAAAAAAGTTGCGAACTTCTGATCAAAACACAATAGGACTCTATTGCTTACATGAGGTCACTAAAGTACTTGCTCTCCAGCATTGCGTATTCATGCGGTATCTAAGCACATGACCCTTTGCTGCAATAGGCCTGTTGACATTTACTTGCACAATACTTTTTATCTGCTTCAGGACCCATTTACTCTTCTGTTACCCCTTCACAATGCTCTCTTGGGGTTGCCATACCTCCTGTTCCCCAGCCCCCTGCCCCCTGCCTGGCCACCACTATCTGTAAAGAGCCATCAACCTGATTACTGGAACTACCTCATAACATGAGAACAAGAACAGGCTCATTTCAACATTGCAGGCTCTTATGTGCAGGTTTCTTTTGTAGATATTGATTTTCTGTTGAAGAGCCGTAAATAGATATTTGAACATCTACCTTTCACGTTTTGATGGCGAGATGTTACCACCATATGAAATTTTGCCTTATGGAAAATTATTTTTCACCCGTTCTAGTGAATTGAAAAATCAGAATATACCTTCCCATTTATTCCTTCATAAGTTCATTCATTCCATTCATTCAGTCATTCATTCATTCATTCATTATTTTTCTCAGTTAAGTTTGTTATCCATTTGTTATCCAATTTTGAAATCCATTCAACTTTTACCCACTCTGCGAATTGCTATATTCCGTAGACATGAATGAATATAATTTCAAAAAATTTTCTAATCGTTTTTTCTTTTCATCTATGTGACTATTCCTATCATTTGCCCGATAAATAGCATGTAAGTATTTCACTATCAGTTTATTCTATTATGATGAATTGTGTGTATAAATTTGGTGATGTATGTAGCCTTACACGTGAGTTCTTTAAGTGAGATGTCTTGTGTAGACGGTATGATAATATAACTGTCATTTCATTGTGGGTTTTGTAGTTCATAAAAATGTTGTTATGTTAGTCATGAAAGTATTATGGTTTATGCTGTATTTCCTCTGATTAACATCTCCATCTAAAGAATGTGGCACTTCTTGCGAAACATTTGTAGAAACGCCACCATCTAATGACGCCACACCTCACAACATGAACAAGGACTGTGCTGCAGACATTGATATTGACATTCTTTGATAGTTTGCAGAACACCTATGTTTTAACTTTAAAACATTTTTCACACAGCTTTTGTAACCCTTGTATGGGAAAAGGGAACATTTTATAAAGTTTCATTTTTCAATGTGTAATGAAAGCCGCATCTTAAAGTCCGGTTTTGTAAAGAAAGCCGCATCATTCTTAAGAGGAAATACGGTAATCAAAATTTCACCAAGAGTGTTGGTGGAGACTAGTATCCTTGTGTTCAGTAAACTTTAGCATAAGGCTGCAAGTTGCC
>WIPJ01001827.1:185686-203289 GCA_018155075.1 Cassiopea andromeda
GTAATACATGCTGTTTTGGTCAGAAATTCAACAATATCTTCTTAATACATACTGTTTTGGTTAGACATTCGCCAAGCTAACAAATCTACTGAAAAGACCTTATCCTTGCAAATGTAAACACAGCCAATAATTTACGCTTTTCAAACAAAGATTTTCACTAATAGAAAGAATTCTAAGATAAAAGAACTCTCTTACGCTTAAAGGCAGTGGTCTGGAAACAATTTGCATGCTATGCTGTATTAAAAATAAGGAGAAAAGTACCATTGGGTTGTAGCAGATGGTCCATAGTGGGGAGGGGAGCCCCTCCATGAAACACTTGCTTAGAAGGCAGTAATGAAATTAAAATGAACATTTGAGTCAATGTTTTATAAGAGGCTTACAAGAATTCCAAAATAAATGAACACTCCTCTACTTAACACATAGTAATGAAGTTAAAATGAACTTTTGAGTCAATGTTTATATAACAGGTTTCCAGTCCACAAATAGAAATTGTAAGCCAAGTGGCTTATTGCAATGCATCTCAAAATTTGCATCCATCTGCATCACAATGACTTTGTGAGAGCTGCTTTATTTCTAATGAATATATAACTGTCCTTATTCCTGGCCAAATTCTGAATCTCTTGGTAAAAACAATTGAAGAAAATTCTGTCCTGTCTGTATTTAGTTTGTCACAACTTCTCAAAAAATTCCAAAAAAACAATTCCAATCACAAAGTCTAATTCAATCCATCCAAAAAGTGCTGTTTTGCACCCAAAACATGTACAGATAGATCACAAATGTGCCTCCAATATTTCACCTAGAAAAATTCATTAAAGACAGTTATAAGAAAAAGAATCTTCAAAAAGGTGAAAGCCATTAAGAAAATCATTTTGATGCTTAAAAACTGAAACTATTGTCTTAATGAAATGAAAAATCAATCATAAAAATTTTGATCACATGGCTAATGAACTATTTCAGAATGAGACAGAAAACTGCCACAAATTATCTTGCTTCAATTGATTTCAGGAAAGCAAAGCATTTGCCATTTCATTCCATTTCTAGAGCCCAAGGGTTCAGAAATTGCTAAAAAGTCCATAAATTTGATGCATCCATTAATGATAAGATTATATTCATTAAATATTGTATGTGATTCAGGATCCTTAAAAGGGTTAGCTTAGTTTGCTGATGAAATGTCAACTCAAAAATAACTCAGATTGGGACAAAGGCAGTCAAGAATTGTTGGAAATGTTGACTCTGGCACTTGTAAGAGTAAGGTGCATGACAAGGTTGTCACTAACATTTTTCCTGTCGTGGTATTGAGGTTCTAAAGACCATGTCTCTGTTTCATACATTTTAGCAACTGATTCAAATCAAGGCATTTTAAAGTAGTTGATGTATAAAGCTATTAACCTGCCTTCTGAGAAAGGACCAGATGTCTACACTTATTTTCAAGAGGCCTCAATGGCGTATTAGCAAGATTGAAAAACTTGGGCATAACATGAAGAAGCTAGAAATACCACTCTAGCATCAACAAAAGTAAAATAAAATCTGCCACCTTGCAAGGATTCCTTCAGCTGATAGACTTGATAAACTCTGAGCCATTCTTTTCCACTAGCAATAAAATTATTACAACATATTTAGGTAGCAGGGTCTAAAAACAACCAGGCAGCAAGTGACTTCATCCTTTGGATGACAGATTTATTTACATGATAAATTAGCGATTTTGGGAATATACAACAAGGCCTTTTGACTTGGAAAATTCATTGATATTGAAGAGTACTTGATGGATGCAATTGAAACTCCTAAATTCTTGAAAGACACTGCAGGTACCCCTACCCAGTGGCGGATCCAGACCAGTGCTACCAGGGCTTGAGCACTGGTCACATTTTCAATCCAATTAAAACGGGAATTATCAAAAGCAGTTACCAGTATTTGCTCCTCATGAACAAAGCTAATAAAGCCCTATTGCTGCTTGTTTCAGTCTTTCTCAGAATAACCACCTCTAAGATACCAGGTGTCTTTTGCGGACACAGACGGATGTATTATCCAATCAGTTATCACATTGGGAATATGCTCGTCAAATCACTATTCAGCTTTTCTGTTACATGCTGCCGTCCTTCCAAGCCTAGGTAAGTCTGTAATATACAGAGGCTCAATTACCCTCGATCAATCAGATATCTCTATTTTGTAAAGAATTTTGGGACAAGCCCTGGTCAGATGTAAATGTTCTCTTTCATCCAATGAAACATTGCCCTGACCAGGGCTCAATTTCTCTTAGCCAATCCCAATACTCCGGGACCAGGGCTCGACTATGTGAACATGAGCACAACACATGATATTGTTGATGTTGAAACAGCGCCATCGTGGTGAGAAAGACAGTAGTTGTTGAGTGCTTTATGTGAGAACGAGCAATTACTTTGAGGTACTAGAAATGTCTGAATCGATTAGAGACATCCATGATGCTAATTCTCAGAGCTGCAGTTACCTGCTTGTCAAGAAACCAAATGCCCTAGTGTAACACCAGGGAGGTGAGTCGCTCCTATTATTTGGATAATATTATGACCATTTGACTAAGCGCATAGGAGCCCTAGGGTAAAGGGGGCACGTACCCCTCCCAAGTTTCATAACACTGTTGGTAAGGTCCCCCTTTGCAGCCTATAGATTTGTCTCTTTTGTTTGCAAGAATGCCCCTTGCCTCTGAACTCAACATTTTGAATGCTTCCTAATTCCTTGCAGTTGGCTGTTGCGCTGAATTTTACTTCCGCCTAACACTGTTTCCGTTGTCAACTGTTTATTTTTGTGACGAAGTCAGGTATTGAACCTAGCAGGTGCTGCATTACAGCGAGTCAAGTTTATCAAGCCTCAAACTTGATGCCACACCCGTGTTGGAAATACCCCAACCTTGTGAGTTTCAACAGACTGAGAGAAACGTGTGCGGTTTTAACCTTATATAAATTAAACATCAACAAAACAAAACGAAGTGAACAGCGTGCTTGATTGCTTCTTTACTGAAGTCTAGAATATGGAATTTCAAGTCAATAATAAAAGTCGGACCAACTGGCCCTTTGTTGTTCATAGTTTCTACACCCATATAGCCACACCCACGAGCTTTTTGTTGAGCCCTGGTCAGATTTTTCCCTGGATCCGCCCCTGCCCCTACCATCAACAGTCTAAAGTAAGTTTATTTTGAGTCTACTAGGTCACCAAGCACTAGAATTGATAGTCTAGGTTATGGAACAAAGAACGCTAGAGTTTCTGACCACTGTCTACGTGTTTCACTTACTTTAGCTGGTCAAGAATTCTACTTTTTGCATAGTAGTATTTACTGTTGCAAAGCTGTTGTTTTGTTGTTGCTATTTCATTCGCACTTATTGATATCATTCTATATTTTATTGATTTATTTGTAGAATTTCTATCAAATCATATCAAAATCCATTTGGGCCTATTTGCATTAATTAGTTAAGAGTGAAAGTGAACGTTTTTCATTCTTTGTGCCATTAAACGTTCTGAAAATTATATGAAAATTGTACAAAAGAACTTGGTGTGTAGCAGGATTCTGGTGGACTATGGCCCTGGCTGAATGAATTGATTTTTCACTCGATTTTTTACTCGACAAAAATCGAAGGAAAAATCGAGCCATTTGGCCACCTTGTTGAGTGAGTGGAGTGGAATCGAGTGATGTTGAATGAAGTTTGATCTTTGTTAAAAAAATGGAGCAAGAGAATTGCTGTTGAGTGAAAATTGACTTGTTTGGCCACGTTATCGAGGAAGTCAAGTGAAAACATGCGCAGTAGCGTCTCATTAGCGAGCAAATATTTGTAATGGTAGATATTTTTAGCTGATATACATGGACAACTTGCTCAACTTTCAGATCAAATGTTGAGGAAAATGTCGAGTGAAAATTGAGTCGTTTGGACAGGGCCTACATTAACAGTCAGATCTTTTCAATTTGTTCAAGGTTCAAATCTGACCGGATTTCTAAGGATATTTAGCTGATTTCTGCGGAATTTTGAAGAGCACAATAAGCAGAATTAGAAGCAAGTGTAGTTAAGCATTTCATATGTTTTATGCAACACGCAAAAATGCTGTATGATCTGGTCTTTACCACAAAAATAGGCACTCAGCTCTCCTAATCGCAGACACATTCTGACAGTCTTCCATGTCCACTGCAATTACGGAAAGGAATATTGACTGCAATCACTGATTTCCAGCAAGGAATAGCTCTGCTTCACCTTGGCGACTCATTTATGATCTCTCTATTGTAAATCTCCGAATAAGCCCCGGGGGCTTATTTGCAAAACTGAATTTTTTTTGGGGGGCTTATTTCAGACGTTGGCATTTTCCTCAAACATTGAGCCAACAAAATGACACAATTTTCTCCATCAACTAAGTTTAAAAAGTACACAAAGGCTATGTTTTTATTAGTAAATAAAGATTTCTTCATGGTGAAGATATCTTTGTTGCCGCGGCAGCATATGGAGTGTACTATATACAATTTTTAAGTAAATATCTTTGATCATGATTTCTTCATTATCATTGCTAAAGTCGCATTTCTTTTAGCTTCTTAGTCTCCAATCAAAAGAAGTAGTACTGTATAGCTATTGTTCTTTAGAGATTTCTTGAAATAAGATATTATTCTGCAATTATTAATGGCTTGAGAAAGATGACTTTCTCTGTGCCCAAAACGTTAGTCAGTCCAGATACCTTAGCAGTAATAGTATAAATTCCTCTTCATGACTTGAGAAAGATGACTTTCTCTGCTCCAGAGTGAAACTTAAAGGGGGTATAGTAGATGAGTCACCCCCCAACCTTGAAAAGTTGCCAATTCACAGGGCAAAAACGGCAGTACAATGTATTTTTGCAGGGCAACTCACTAGACCAGGACCATTTCATCAACTACCGTTACTAAAAGAAAGCAATCACAAAAAACAATTTGGCCAATTTGGCTGGTTATAAATCTCGTTTTTGCAAGGCAAAACCTCTGATGCCCTCATAAAATAAACAAAAAGGCTGGGATAGCTTGTGATTAAAACTAACGGTGACCTCCAAGCCTCCCCCTGTCACCTCCTTCGCCACCATACGAACTGTAACAGACAGTCCTAAACCGTAGGAATAATACAGCGATTATTACCTACGGTTTACCAGAATGTCGTACACAGTTGTACTCTACTTTAAGTAGACAAACGTACACAGTAGTACAAATAAACGAGGAAATAACTACTCAACTTCCCTCAAGCCTGCTGCCACGTCTCTCTCGATAAACTTTGCTTCCACCGGCCAAGAACACGTCTTCACCTCACGCTTGCAAAGTCTTCCTGTTTATTCGAGAGAGGAATGACAATGCGCGCCTGCACATTTACCATCTTTCAGACGGCCAAAATGGCAGCCACATCACAATATTGGAGAATCACACAACACATGCATAATCTATTTCATAACACAGGTTATTCCACTATATGTCAGCTAGTGCTCATGTGGGCCTACTACTTCTCCAAACGCAATGTAGACCTAAGTCACATTCATATAGCTCATCAAAGGTACTGTTGAGAGGATGGAATGGGGGAGGATTTGTTTATGAACTATCTACAGCGTTTTTGAGTATTTAAGCACTTATTGAAGAAAATAGTCTACCTGGTTAAACTGGTAGATTAGATGCATGACATTTGAATAAACTAGCAGGAACTGCATTAGATTCATAATAATGACACAATCAAGTAGGGCTTCAATAAAAGGAGGGAATGTAGAACCATGTAGCCTAGCAAAGGTTTGCGATCATTTTTTCACTATAGTTTCTTGCAAATTTTATAGTCTTCAGGTATCATGTAGTGTGAAAAGATGATGAATGAGCCAAGTCTGCAATAAACATAGATAATGTAGTATCAATCACTGCTGCCAGATGCATTAATAAAAAGCTCAAGCACCATGTCAAGGAGCATCCTTGTTTTGAGTATTCCTTTAGGATAGGTTACATCATACATCAGAGGAAGAGGGTATGGGGTCCTTCTAAAAGAGCACGTGTCGCAATAGTAGGACACAGCAGAATGGAAAAAATTGGAAATGTGTGTAGTAACTGGTGATGTAGCATGTGTATATCTAGAAAATATAAATTTCTCAATACTTCAACAATTTCCACAGGAATCACCAGTGTTCCTAAAAATAGTGGGGCCTTCACACATTGGGGACATGATGTGATGCTAAAGGAGTCTAAGGGCCTGATTACGTGAGCGGGTTGACCCGTAGGTAGCTCGTTTCTGGCTCAATGAGTTGCCTTGGTGCTTTGATGAAATCCTTTATAAAAATATTATGTGATTACATGAAACGAGCCAACCCACTTTAGTGGGTTGACCCGCTTGTCGAAAGTGGGTCAACCCGCCTAGGCGAGCTACCTCTTCCCACGTAATCGCATAAAGCAAGTCAAAGCTGGGTTGACCTCTTCTATGTGCATGAGTTTTCGCTATCATCCATTAGACAAGATGGCTGTTAGTGTTGGTGCGAAGAAGTTCTTGTGGACATCAGATTTAATAGAAAATCTCATAAAGTGTCTTAGTGACTATAAGACTAGAATGGAGTTCATGAACAAAGATTTTAATGCTGATAAGCCTCGCCAGTATGAAGAAATTAGAAGAGAAATGGCAAGAATATATTCCAGTATTGACATCAAGATGTTTGGGCCTGAATCAGTAACAGTTAAGCCGTCTGAAGTAGGTGGTGAATGTGCTAGGAAAGAAACCTTGGAATTGATTAAGGAGGAACAGCAACTCATAAAGCGTGGGTATAATTGTGTTATGGAAAAGATAAAGAAAATAAGACAGAGTTTCTCCTCTGCAGTCATCTCAGGTAGAAGAAGGGGCTCAGACAAAGTGGTCATCGAGCATTATGATGAGTTGGTGGGCATTTTTGGCGGTTTGCCATCGACTGAGCCTTTGGAATTCGGTTGTAGGACAGGGGAAGCATCTACAGCTGAATCAGAGCAAATCTTTGAAGACGAGGATGAAAATTTTTCTAGCCTAAATAGTGGAAATATAAGTAGATCAAGCACACCAGTACATCACCCCGACAGCTTTTCAACTGATGAGCAGGTTGAAGATGTACATGGAAAGAAACAGAGGAAGAGGAAAAACATAGCAGTTGTACCGATGCTAATAGATGAGAAACGCAAGCATCTGGAAAAATCACTATCATCAAAGCAACGAGATCAGTTGCTTTTAATGGAGACAAGAGAGGATGCAATTTTCCGTAAAGAATTGTGTGATTCTATTCGCCAATCAAATGACCAATTTGCAGATGCCATGAAAGCTATGAGCAACAGCATTGTGCAAGTTGCTGAATGTATGAAGTACTCTATGGATACCCTATTGGCTATAAACAATGCTCCCACCTCTGTCCCTGCAATAGTACCTGGAATGCATGCACATAATTCATTTCCACCAAGAAGCTATGTCAGACAGAACAGCACCAGTAAAGCTTCTGATTTATCTTATTTTGAAGAAAGACATTCAATTAATTAACTCCAATTTGTGTTACACAACATAAGGAAATCAACTTTCTATAAAATCAACACAACCATGCTGCACAGACTTTACTTTAGCTTTGAATAATTTGAATCAGCAAAGGCATTCCATTAATTAACTCAAAGTTGTACTCTCAAGTGCCAAATAAACAGGGGTCTTAATAAACAGGGAGGTCAGAAAAATTTATAAATTTTAGTAAATGCGGCAGGGTCAAAATAGACAGTGGGAGATATGAATTTCAAAAGTGACTTAAAGTGATTTTTAAGTGGCCGAATGAACAAGACAGGTTGTCATAAAACATCGAAATGTTTTGAAGTGAAGATACAAATGCTTGAAACACACTATTTTGCCTTGAAAAGTTGGTATGAAAGTCCTACAAATGAAATGAAATAAAATTAGAGGTTTGTAAAAAACTACATTTTCTTTATGATTGATAAATGGGGATCCTAATAAGGTCCGGGGAGTCAGAAATTGAACACTTGATATGGAAGGGATGTTTGTTTGGCACCTGACATTAATTCAACATTGATAAATCAACTTTCTACAAGATCAACACAACCATGCTGTATAGATTTAAATTTTACTATTGATTTGATCATTGGTGTCAACTTTTGATTTTATCAGGGAGGCTGAAATTAAAAACTTTAGAAATTTGCCTACTATGAATAGACCTTCTAATTATTGAAATAAACAGAACAGATTTTTAAATGCATACCAGAAGTGTCAATGTAGTATTATCATGCCAGTTTTTAGGTTTCTGAGATTGAGATTTGGATAACCAAACAGTGTTCTTCCCATGATTTGTTGGGGGGCTCACCCCCATGTAGCATTGCCCAGAAGTTGCCTGAGTCCCCAAGCCCCCATGTATTTGGCGCCTGTATCTGTAATTAGTATGAATCTGGCAAATATGATTTATATAGCTTGTTAGTAAATCCCTAACTTCCTGCCCTTCTACAGTTGTCCCTGAACAGGGGCGAATCTAGACTGTCTCACAGGTCGCACATGCGACAGTCAACATTCAGCTGCACAACAATATTTTTAGTCACTTGGAAAGTTTTCTTAATTTGTACTTCATCAAATCAGCTCTAAGATGGATTTTTCTGTTTGCTCCAAGTAGATAAGGAACTATATGGAATTGCTTTACATCTTCCTATTCTGTGGAGGAGCTAGTCAGAAAGAGGAGATCCCATGCTAGTAATCTTTATTCCGGATTGTTAAATCTTACAGTTTTTACTGAATCCCAATGGATAGAGTAAGATGTCTGTGCACAGGATGCTTCTTACCCACTGTCACACCACTGTAGCACCACTGTCGCACAATTTGCATATGAATAGAGGAAGCCAATCATATCGTTTTCCTGTGCGGCCGTATGCCTAAAGGATGCTTTGTAGTGCTGTCACACAATCTTAAAATAGATTTGATAAATAGACTTTAGTAGGTTGCTTAGCACGTGAAAGGCCGCAGCATTCCATTCATGTCGCAATCTTTATTATCTTATGACGGATTTACTGGAAAAAGTAAAGCACTTTATTGAAGAAGAGAACTACAACGCGTTGGAGGCAATCTATAATGCTGAAGTAGCAAAGCTCGGCAAATGTGCGGTAATTTCGAAGAAAATCCTGTTAGCTGACGACTTATCTACTAGCAGCAACATTCCAAAGAATGATGCCTGCCTTTGCGTTATGAGTGATAAAAGAGTCGTAGCTGCAAGGTACAGTTCAAGATATCATTTTCAATATTAAATTATGTTCTCTTGCTCCTTAAACGTGCCTGAAACCAATCTGAAATCATTTGCAGAGAGCAGGTACCTTTCAGGATCATATTTCATATTGCTGGGGAATGATCCTGAGAATGGTAATTCCCCATGCTCAAAGCACATTTTTGTATTGTCATTTCAGTTACATGGATTGTGAAATACGTCATGAAATACTTTTGGTATGGACTTTGGGGGCCCATCTGATTCATTTTATTGTCTTTTTTCTGTTGGAAGTTTCTTAACACTATTGTTTGCAATAGGAAATGTTGCCATTTGGGAGGGGACCATGACCCCGAGCCCTCCTTGGATCCGCCCCTGCTTATAATGAAGCATGAGGTATTAGCAGAAATTCATTTATAATTCTGAGTACTGTAGTGGGTTAGAGCATTGGTTAGGGTTAGGGCTATAATTACAATTAGAAATTATAATTATATGAGTACTTCTTTGGCATGGCTTAATTTTAATATGTGTTATGGTGTAATATTTACGTCCTCAAAATGTATAATTTATTTGGACTATCTTCACCAGCCCCACAGCCAACAGCCGCAGAATTCCTTGGTGTGACCCCACCTACTAACGAGTCACACCCTATGTGTGACAGTCATGAAATTTTCTAGATCCGCCCCTGTCCCTGAATACATTGGATCAGGAGTATTTGAGAAAACTTCTGCATCCTGTCTGTTCTTCTCTAGTTGTGCTGTCTCCAACTCTTCATCCAAACATACTCTGTTTGATTCACAGTAATTGTGCAAGACAAAGCAGGCTATGATGAGTGTTGGCACTTTTTTAAATCTAAATCTATTCTCCTAGTCAATATACCCCACCTTGCTTTTAGCCTACCAAATGCACATTCAATTGGATTTCTTGCAGACCTCAGCATGTTATTAAAGATGACCTGTGCATTTGTTGCACAACTTTCATACTCTTTCAGGCAATTAGGAGTTAAAGGATAAGCAGGGTCACCAATGACATAATTGGGAATTTTTTTATGGCCTGGTAAAACTATCCTATATGTTTCAGGAAGTTCTTTGTTTCTCAACCTTTTGCAGATTTCAGAGCTTGAGAAAACCTTTGCATCATGACAGGAGCCAGGCCATACACATTCTACATCAAGAAAATAGCCACGATAGTCACACACTGCCTGGACATTGAGTGAATGAAATTGTTTATAATTGAAATAATCTTGAGAGTTTTCTGCAGGAGTCTTTATAGGAATATGAGTGCCATCAATACAACCAAAAGCTTGTACCATGCCAAACTTAAGCTCAAATTGTGCAGCCTTGACTTCCATTTCAGATATCGTTTGTGGCAAAAAACATTTTGTGGTCCCAATTTGTTTGTAATGGCAGAACAGACTTCATGGATCACTTTTGAGACAGTACATAGGTGAATACCAAATGTATTTGCAGTCATCCATATCGATCCTGTATCTTTTAAATAGTAGAGCGTCAAAGCAACTTTCTTCTCTAATGATAACTTACAGTAGTTAGGAGAAGCTGAGCTTGGTGAAATGAAGGGTCTAAGCAGGTCACACAGATTAAGCAATTCTTCTTTTTGCATCCGAAAATTTTTCTTCCAGGAGTCAGTTGACGATAATCCCGATATCATATTTCCCCACCATTTGTCTGTCCTTCCTTGTTTCACCCACATTGACTTTCTTTTTCTCAACGAATGACACAGATGCTTTTGCTTTAAGCTTTTGAGTAGGGCATTTTTTCTGGAGCCATAGTACGCTGAAATGACTTGATTAATACGATTTTTATGGATAGCATATTGCAATGATATCCCGTACATCTGGAAAAGTAGTGTCCACATAATTTGAAGATACGAAGCCACTCGAGAAAACAATTTCACTCGTCGCTGCTTGGACACCATTGTGAAAACTGCTGAAATATTGCCTCGTCTTCATTTTAGGTGGGTTGGCTAAGGGCCAATATCGAGCTACAAATGAGTCAACCACCCCACATAATCACAAGTGTTTGGGGAGTCAGAGCCGAGCTACCAGCGGGTGAACTCGCCCACGTAATCAGGCCCTAACAAGCATCCAGGTATACTTAAGAAAGACGCATGCTTAAAGCATTTTTATAGGTAATAATAGCAGTTACAGTGAGTATGGGAACACAAAATAGTTTCCCTGTCCATAAGGGAATTTACAAAAAACAAATAGAGAAGCACTGAGTAGGACATAAATGATAAAATATATAGTTTGCAATATAACTCTGCTAGGCAATAGAATATCTACTGCTCTGTCCATTATATTTTGCAGTGTAGACCAATGAGCAAGGATTCCAACATGGACTTCTGTAACATCTATTTGAATAACAGTCATGACTATTGCATACATGTACTTGTCCTTGGAGAGCAAGCCATCTACTACAGAATACTGCACCACAGCCCCTACTGTCATATTGTGCTGTGCAGATCATTATGCATTGATATGATAAATATACTGAATGTTGTGATCTTCATCTCATCATAACGATAGACACAGACACAAAAACCAGTTGTTGGCTATGGAAACATCATGTTCTGCATGTAGAAACTTTTCAGCATCCCCACACTGACTATCTGCTGGTTCAGGGATTTAGTTGTTAAAGTGCCAAGAGAACTCTCAGATAGGCACCAATTTGTATCCAGTTACTCTTCATGAAAATACTTCTCTAAAGCTGTCTACTTGAAGCCAACATTACCTTTTCTCTCTCTAATTTTGTCTCTCTCTTGATTCCTATCCAATCTGATTTGGTTTTCTCTATCTACTCGAATCTCTCTCTTTTATAGGTAACTTACACAGAATCTATAAATTACTAACAATCAAAATTAAGAATAACAGGATACGGAATTTACGTAATTATGGTAAATAAACAACTTGGGAAAACAACTCTTGAACGTAAGCATGACTAATTTAAGGCTATACTTGAATGAAACATATAGTAAACGACATTAGTGCATATCACAACCACTACTCATACATGATGTGTGTCAGCTGTGTGAATAGTTAATGAATGAATGAAAGAAGAAAGAGCGCTGTGAAGGCGTCCGCAAAGCATGCAACGTATATGGAGAACCCCGACACTGCAATTCTGTTGAAAAATAAATAACTGGTTCAACATTGTCCATAGTATCAAACCATTACATATGAGTCCCAACTTGGTGCACTTTGGGTCAATTAACTAAACCTTATAACATCAATCCATTCACTTGAATGTAAATAATGGCTATTATTGCATCCAAAATGTTCAGCATAGAATTTAAACTCGAGTATAAAAGATTACCAATCCAGTTCAGGTGTGTGTGGGCCTGGTGGTGATTATAAATAGTTTGAAATTTGTCTTATTTGAGTTTCGACTATTATGTTTATGTAACATATATTTGTAAGAACGCAACTAGTCTGTTGGTACTACAAGACTTTACCACAGCACAAAAAAGCGGCAACATACTTAAAAGCTTTTCTCCTCCGACACTCATCAGAGTATGAAAGCGTCGGATAGTGACCTAAAGGTTAACCAAAATATATATCCAGATGCGGTTAATGTGATAGGATGAACAAACTCTTTTTTTCTACACAAGACTGGGTTTGAGTGTTGATGTAAACAGATTCCCTTAAATGAAAAGAAAGATCCTCTTGAACTAAACAATGTTAATGGGTCCTAATTGGTCAAACTTGGGGCCAATTAGACGCATCTTAGCACATTACAGCATCTCTATATATATCTCAGTTAACCTTTCTGTCACTATGCTATGCCACTTATTCATACTCTAATGAGTGTCGGAGGAAAAAAGCTGTTAAGTATGTTGCCAATTTTCGTGCTGCGGTTAAGTATTGTTAAGACTTTGGGAGAAGAAATTGAGGTGGGGTTTCCTACAAATTTTGTTTCGTTAACACCATGAATGAATAAAATGCATTATGAGTGGGCGTCAACCTGTTTCCTGCTATAAACTATATATGTATGTATGTAAGATTGATACAAAAATTTGGGTGGCTGATCCCTCCACAATGAACAAAGATTTTAACAAAGGGGATCTGCCCCCCTGAGCCCTACTAGAAATCACCCCTGGCTATAACTCAAAATATTTTATGTCCCTAGGCATAGCTAACTTTTCCTGCAAAAATGATAAGTGAAGCTAATTGAAGGAGTTTGTTTGCATTCAGAAGGTTTTTACTTCTAAACAAAAAACTACCTATTTTAGAAAGAGTCTTGTTTTCAAATCAAAACTACTCCTTTAAAAATTATTGATAAGAGAAAGCACATGTAATTGGTTTCCATGTGAACTAATAAAAATGTTCTTCTATGGCACAAATCTTATTGGTTGGGGGGGATATAAATTGAAGAATGTTTGATTAGCTTGATCTAAGATATAGCTGGAGGAAGTATCATGGAGGAGCAAAGCTTGTCCTTGCCATCATTTTCGATTATTTAAATCTCCATGTCAATAGTTCTCTAATGGGAGAGGCTATGCATAATTTTTCCATTATGTGGACACTGCCCCTCTGTGCCCCCTTGTATATATGTGCCTGGTTTGATCCTTGATGTTGAATAGATGAATCTCTTATCGTGGAAATTTGGAAGTGTATTTTTGGCGAAAATTCTGCCCATTGAAAGCCAAAAGCGAATAACGGCCGGGAGATTTATGTGAATTCATATTTGGTTGCAATTCACTAAGCAATCCTGGAATTAACGATGGAGCATAAGTTAGCTTAGGCCTGCAGCTAACTCCAAGCGACTATGGACTTTGGACCCAGGAGTTACAGGGGGCATGTTACCCCAACTCTTAAATATCTGTATGTAATTTGTCTGAAGTGCTGAGGTTATCCCAACAGATAAAGCTATTCAAGTAGCCCTGTATATTGCTGATGCTTTGAGAATAAATAATTTATTTCATATAAGAAAACTACATTGAATTTTTTAAGAATTTGCTTATGGTAATGCTAACTGTCAGGTCACCACACAAAAGAAGCCTACAGTGAAGAAGATGCAGATTGAAGTGATTTTCTGATAGGCCTATTCAAAGTTTAGTGATTTGATGGCTCTCAGTCTGGGTCTTGAGCAAAAAGTTCCCGATGAAATGTGACATAAATTTCTCTCTGGTTCTTCTCTTCATCACAGTGTATTCAATTTTTTACAACCAAAGCAAAGGCAACTTATCGGCACTTTGGTCCATGATGAGTTTGTTATTATCAATGATTCAGCCATCTGGCCACGTGTTGAAGCAATAGGCTTATCGTTCCAGTCTTTTTATTTAGTTCCATGGGTCACACTTGGGGCCAATTAGACGCATCTTAGCACATTAAGCATCTCCATATATGTTTTCATTTTTGAGCTGAAGACACACTAAAAGAGTTTTTGTTGGTACTATTTATGCCCAATTTTCATGGCAAAATAGCGTTCTCTTGTATATATCTTAGTTTTATGCTTTAAGACAACCTATTGTTGTTCTTTCTGTCCTTGCACAATCATGGAAAGTAGCTACTCAAATTGCGACCCCCAAGTTATTTTGATCTCCCCGTTTATTAAATATCAGAATTTTTCCCGACCTCTCTGTTTATTAGCACCCCTGTTTATTTAACACTGGAGAGCAGAATGGGCAAAAACTCTAAGTCTTGATAAAGCTTGAGCCCCTTGCTATTCTTAAATTTCAGCGATTCTGAGTGATTCGATATTCTCATAAACCATATTTTTATTTATAAATGTGTATACCTTCAACCAACAGACCTTTTAAAATAATGTTTAAAGGAATAAATGGTAATGCATGGGCTCAGTTCCTAAAAAATTCGTTTTTTATAGGAAATCACTTTTTAAGGAACCTGGTACTATACAGCCTGTATGTACAAAGCTATTAGAAGTGCATAAAAAAAGAACTTTAGAAAAATAGCACATTGAAATTGCTCTATGAAAACAATGTGAATATGACACTGCCTTGCAATTTAACTCATACTGACGCAATTTGTTTGTTACAGGAAAAATGAAGGAAATTTTACTACTAGACCTTGAGCTGGGTGTCTTATAAAAAAGAAAAATATGTAATGCCCTAAATGTGCTGCCCTATGGATTTGCTCAGTATTTTTAAATTCCATCAGTTTCAGATCCATTCAAATTCAACAACCTACAAAGAACGTTTGCTCTGACGTCAACTTTCAAAGTTCTATTCGTTGTTCCCTATATGGCATAGCAGTTACTGACCAAACAAAAGTACCTGGATGGTACAGCTTTATAAAGTAGCACTCTTGGGTGCATAATGAACACCCCACTCTAAATAATATTTAAAATAATTATCGACCCAGGACATTTGCATCTCACCCAAGGCAATTTTTACAGGAGACACTTAAAAGGCTGCAGGTACAAAATAGCATAAGGAAAGCACGCCGATTGCTTTTGTTTATTTTCAGCGTTGCTTCATTCTGTGGACTTGGTACTGCTACATTCACAAATATTTCCAGCCCCCGTCCCTTCCCGACTATTACGATGACCCTTCTATGGGGCACCAGAGAGTAGAAGAAAACAAGTAAAACAACAATATCACCCCAACAAGCCTGTTTCGTGGTCATCAAGGAATAATATAATAAATAGATAATAATTTGCACAATAAATTCAAGCTTAATACGCCTGATCAAATATCAATGGTCAGGTGTTACATGGCAGTGATTTGCTTCTATGCTGACATGATGATATCCGTTAGAAAGATCCGGTCGGCCGATGATAAAGAATTAAATAAGAATCACTTATCACCATTATTTTCTGACTCTTGTTGTGGCTGTTTTCAGGACTTCTTTACTCATGTACAACAACATATTCCACAACCACTTTGAGAGGATATTTCCTTATAAACATAGACATAGTAATAGCAACATCAATAACAGTAACAATGATAATTTATGTAGGCCCTGGTGAAAATGATCCGAAATTTCACCTTAGGCAAAAAACAGGTAAGGTTTGCGACCAACTCAACATTTTTGTCAAACATCTGCTGAATCTCAGGATCTTGCATCCTAGGCGCAGTGCTCGAGACGCTGCGGAGAGTGCACAAAGAAAATGTCAGTGGAAATGTTTTGAAATACTTTGACAAAGACTAGGAAAGATTCCATGTAAGTTATGGAGCTGAGAGTGTTTCTGATAAAAAAAATGCGTATAATCAATCTCGGTCCATCCTTTATACCGCTACTACAGCTTCCGCTTGTTAGCAACACTGTCAGGGGGGTAAGCACAGCCTATTGGCATAGCCAAGAATTCTGCAGAAATCTGCATTAGCAGTTTGAGCCCCAAAATGTTAGGATTGTTGGAAGCATAAGACTGGCAGTGAAGGGAAAAGCTATTTTGTAGACAAGTGATCTTATACTTGGTTGTTGCATAATGCGGTTGAATATGAGAAAGATAATAAGTTGATAAAGCATTATTGTTCCGTTATACCGAGGATTACTGGGAGATTATTTGATGACAAAGGCATGTAAATACAAGGCCAATGCAAGGATTGTGGTGAGTTGTGTTTTAGATGGTAACTTCCCTCCCCTAAGGAAAACCTAGAATTTTCATGCATACTCAAAACGTATAGAAGGAGGGATTTTATATGGTATGTTATTTGTCTATATTTAGTGAGTACTGCCCAGGGATTTCATATAGTATATAACTTGTGTATATTTAGTAGTGAGTATCAGATTGTTCATATCCACCCAGAGTTGTATTGTTCGTGTGATGTTTCTTGCTGTATTTCATGTTCCAAGGAATAGGAAACACTCTTTTTGCATTTAACTTCGCATTTTGCCCTTGTGCTGTTTTAGATCATTGGAATGGTAATATCTGATATCCCGCTCCTTTTGTTCTTGGCGACCTTTGACCCTTAAGGTCACTCTCTGGGTTAGCTCATTGAATGCGCACTAAATCACGTGATGCATGGCAACATAGGAGATCCAAGATGGCAGCTATAGAGTGGCAAAATTAAACAACGCGTGAATCTTCCTACTATTGAAAACTTTGAGAATACGTCGTAGTAATGCTGTTGGCAAATATGTTAGCTTGAGCTGCACCTTTGTGCTATAGTTAGCCTTTGAAAAACTTAGAATCAATTGACAGAGATGTGCATTGTGTAGTTCCGTTGAAGTTTATAGGAAATCCTTGGAAATGCCTGGAAAACTCCTGGAACTTCACTGCAAAGCATGAATATAAACGAAAAAGGACAAATACACTGTTCGCTAGTGTTTGGTAAATCAAGAGTTAATCCTTTGATGCAAATTACTATACCAAGACTTGAGTTAACAGCTGCGACAGTAAGTGTCAAAGTAAGTCACCATATTCGGAAAGAACTCGATCTTGATGAATTTCAGGAGGTATTTTGGACTGATAGTAAAGTAGTTTTGGGATATATTG
>WIPJ01001835.1:0-58429 GCA_018155075.1 Cassiopea andromeda
CAAAAGCTTTGCCTAAGTTTTTCTAACGGTAATAAGGGAAACATACTGTCTTTCTGTTACTTTTCCCTTGTCGTTGGGGGTTCTCTCTTCCGAGCCTCTCACAACATGTTACACTTAATGAAAAACGATAGCCATTTCGCCATTTCCATTCGGTAACACCCCCATATTATCACTTTTTTAAGGAATATCAACCCTCCTTAATATACCCCCTTACTATTGAGTGTCCAAGAGTAGAATTCTTACATCCAGTTATGAATAATGCTACTAAATACATGTCATATTAACGCAACGAACCTTTCATTATCAAGTCAACACAGCATATAAATGTAAGAATATTTAACATCAAACAATGTCCTTTTTTGTGACCACCACATAAAATTGATTGGATTTCCCACTGCATGCTACATGGAAATCCCTTCATGACAAAGCAAAATCAAGCTCTGCAATAGATGAACCACAATTCCTCTATGATCATAGTCCAAATTCGTGAAAGGAAGTAAAATCGATTATAAATAGCATACCTTATAATGAGGTATTCAAACTGTCATATGGCTCAGTAAGATCATTGGGACAGCTTTACACAATTTTAGCATGACTGTAGTGTTATTGAAATTGAGTTTGTAAGCCTACAAACGTTCAGTATCATTGAGATTTAAGAATAATGCATCCCCTTACGCTTTATCAATACACGATTTTTTTAATAAGAAAATCATTATTTTGCCTGAGCCTCAATTTTCTTAACTTTTCCCCAATTTGAGCCTGAAATTCTCTTACATTCTTAGTAACTGTTACTCAAATAACCTGGCTAGAGTGGTTAACACTTCCGGTAATAATATTGTATACTTGAATTTGAATTCCATCTGTAACATTTTCGATGCAATAACGACGAGATACCGATTTTTGGCCTATAAAACACTATTTTTTGGAAATTGAGCTTCGTGATTTTCTTATGAGTTTCTTAAGATTTTGACAATTTGAGCTTCATTTTCTTATAAACATTTTCTTATAAAACAGACGTGTATTTAAATTTTTTAAAATTTATGTCATAATACTGGTGTACTATTAACATTTGCAACGTCCATTATTCTCCACTTCTGGACTGCATTATTTTAAAGGAATACATCAGCAGAATGTTGATTTTATTCCTTTGAATTCGTGTTAAAATGACATTAGAGTATGAAAACGTCGGATAGTGACCAAATGGTTAACTGAAATATGTATCCAGATGCGGTTGCATGCGATAGGATGCGTCTAATTGGCCCCAAGAGTGGCCAATTAGGACCTATTAACTATTGTTTACTTGAAGAGTCCCATTGAGAAAACAAACTACTTCTGTCTACACAAGACTGCCGTTATTTCCGTCTTTTCCGTCTTGATGTACACAGATTTCAAAACAGATAAATGAAAAGACGATCTTGCTTGCCCAATAAGCCGAAAATTTTCCTCTGTATATGACTCACACCTAATTTTAGAGTTGCTACTTTTACATATACAAGGTGGTTGCCCTCTTGCGGCATTACTTTCCATCCTGACCGTTAGGTCACTATCCAACGTTTTCATACTCTGATGAGTGTTGTAAGAAAAAGGCTTTCGGTATATGAAAAGAATATTGCCGCATTTTCGTGCTGTGGTAAAGTTCTGTAGTACCAACAGACTATGTACGTACAATGTTTATAAGAACCTAGTTAGCAAGAAACCGAATCATAGAAACACATGAAATGTCAAAACCCAAAGATACAATAAGAGAGTTTAGAAGTCTATTAACGTTGTTTTGACAATAGGATGATGATCTTGTAACTTCTTTTGTTGTGTATGCTGTAAAGCATAAATTGCAATGTGTGCGTGCTTTGTGTTGTTTTTCCGTAGATTTGGGCGTGGTTTAGCATGTTTTACAGTGACATTTGAGCGGGAATCTGGAATATTATCTGGCAGCACTTTGCACATCATTGAATCGCGTGACTGTAATTGAACCTCAAACTGAGATATGTTATTATACAATACCAAGAAGTAATAGTTAGTTAAATAGAGCATAGCTCAGAGTAAGGTTCCTTATGAATTACACCTTCGATATGACATAGTCACTTTTCAGTAGATGGAATGTCCAATCATATTATCGGTATCTTTGGTCGTTCATTCATCAGTGCATGTCAGATTTCTTCGGCACCATGATGAACTATGTTGGGCGTTTCGACGCTGCTACAAGCAAATTAGATAGCTTGAACCTTGCGACGACCTAAAGTCGGGTTTATGGATGGTACAAATCATAAACGAACTAGCTCATTACGTTGCCTAATTGTGTCCCCTTTTATGGTTACCTAGATTTTTCAAATGATGCAAATTTAAAATACTCATTTGTCATCATTTCTATAAGAAAAGAACATCACAGTTTTGCATGAGTATTATTTTGAAAGTACAGTATAACCTCGTTATACATACTCCCTTATAACGTATCTTGGACTTAACGTACCGAAATAGCCAGTCCCGGCAATAGGTTTATACAAACCCCTTATTCAAATACTCCGGATCTGCCTACTCGGTTATAAGGGAATTTCGGTTTTACCGCATTCATGTTGGTGGTCCCTCAAGACGATTTCCCCTGGCTATAACGTGCTTTCTATGTTTTCTTGCCCTTTTGCTTTTTGGTTTCGTGATATAAATCTGCGCTTTCTTTGAAATTGCTTTCATTACGAACAAAGGAACTACCAATCACCGTTTAAGCGAGTCCGCGTTCTATAGCACGACACGAATAACTGTAGTAATAACTCATTTGCATTCATTCTTATCTGCGCCATCACAGTAGTGATAGAGCGTTAGCAAAATTGAAATCGGATATAAAGCTAAATATAGAGTCAAACACTGAAATGCCTGTTTAAAACATGCAATGAACTCCTTTAAACTATGAGGCTGCTAATTGTTTTGATTTCCTAAAACTGCAAAATGTGTACATAAGAAGCGTATCAGCCTCAAAACGCTCCAAAAGCGCTTAGAATCTCATATCATTCAATAGATAGTAGTATGGTAATCTAGTCGATATCTGTTGTCGTCGGTTGTAACGTACGTGCGATGTAACATACCAAATCAGCCGGTCAATTAATGTACGTTTTTATCCATGTTATACTGGATGCGTTTTTCAGTAACAAGTGTGACACACGATGTCTTAAGATTAAAATATTTGATTAATATCTGTAACTTTATAGCTAGTGCTATCAATATGTTTTCTATGTCGTTTTACCTCAAATTTTAATATTTTTATGATTTTTTGTAACACTGAATTATGACATGTTATTTCTTCAAAACCACAACTAACAAAGCTTAGAAGGGCATGGAAAGTAACAGTGAATGTATAGTGGATATACATTATGGGCCGTTTAAAGAGTACATACACTCTGAAGGAGAGGGAGTACTCAAAAATGCACAAAGAGGCGTGCGAAAGCCTACAAAGATGGGGCTTTTCAAAGAACGTATGTACACTCCTGTAATTCACAAAGGTTGATTACTTGGGAAGTATCCTAAATAGATATAACCATCCTTTAAGAATAGATGGAAGTTCCACTTGGTTCTTAAACAACACTATAATAACTTTAAATTACTGTGCTATGTACTAATTGAATGTGGGACAAGTTGTCCTGAAAATGTTTAATGGTTTTCTTGATCAATTTTGTATCTGAATGGATTTATCATATAGGATTCCTTTAATGCTCTAATGGATATGGTAGTATTGATTAAAGATGAAATTACAGATGTGATGAAAAATGTCATATTTTGATTGACCCTTATTTTCATCGTGGCCCTTGCTCTTCTATGTATTAACTTTACAGCACTTAGAGAACAGTGAGATAGATTGGACTACTTAAGGAGGAGTTACCTGCAAACGTATAAAACAATACAAGGGGTGATCAAACAATACTTTTTGAATGGACCCTCAGTGCACTAAGTGATCAAAATTTTCTGATCCTCCACGACTAATGCAAATACCACTTTTCCACAGGCATTGAATTAACTGAAAGATCTGAAAGATTTTTCCATTTATCAAAGAAGATGATATCATCTAATGCTACGTAATTTAATGGACAGTTTTAAAAAGAAATCTTTATTAAAACTAAACACAAAAGCTGTAGTTTCTGCACGATAAAAGTATTCATGTCATGGCTAAGTATAGATATAGCAACTTATGATTTTCAATGACCAGTAGTATTAAGTAAGATATATAAAAACAAAATAACTAACAACAGTTGAGAAATTTCAAAAAGCAAGTCCACTGATTTTACATAAGTCAATTGTCAACAGGAGTAATTACTGCAACATACTTCAAAGACGTTTAGCCTAAGATTATTGTATTTTCCAATTTAAAGGAAATAAATATAATCACCAAATTAAACTTGCTGAACATACATAATTCTTCTCACAGAGAATCAAATTTTACGTTAAACGTAAAGAATTCAATTAAGTTACCACAATTCTTTACGTCTGCAATAACTACACATGTCCCAATTTACATATTAACATACTGCGGATTCTTCCTTCCTACTTCTTCATATTCACCTTGCAACTTTGCATAATTTGATTCTGCTTCTTTCGATCGAATTTCCAAATCCATATAATGCATCTCAGTTTTAGCAGCTTGTCTGAATCATAATAGAGCATCCTGATCATTCTAGCAATCACTCTAATCAGTAATAGTAAAACCATCAAAATTGTTTGTAGAGATATTTGCAACTATTCAAAGGGATCAGACAACTCTTAAAGCATGTGACTCTTAAACATTGGATTCCCTTGAATAAAAGATTCTGTTGGTTGAAAAGCAACATCACAAACTGTTAGGCAAAACTAGAGCAATATGTTCTGATTCTTTATGACACTTTCATACACATGATAACACAGTAAAGATTAAGAATGCTTAAGCTTACCTAATACTGTATCCGATAAAAATCAAGGAATATTTTTTAACCAAGCACAGAGGTTTCTCAGATGCGCGATTTCCTAGTTAATTGTAATAGAAATTTAGAGGATAAGGTCTTGAAGAGTATTGACTACAAAAACCTAGATCAGAAGTACTTCGCACCCAATAATAACATGGTTTTATAGACGAGCAAAAAATGAAAAATGGTAAGAAAAGATTGAAAAACAATACCTCATCTGATTTGGGGACTTTGCTGAAATGTGGAAAGTTCACTTTATATAAGTGACAATTGCATGAAGCACATGAGAAAAGCAAACGATAAATCTATTGGATTGCTTTACTCGCAGAATAATTATATCAAATATCTAACAAGAACTACTATCAGTTAAATATTTATTATAATCTGCAAAACAGTAAAAAAATGATACAATTTACGAACTAATGCAGTAGATTTCATTTTTAAGAGTTTGCAATCAAGAAAGACACAATAAATCTCCAAAGCAAAACAATGAAATCTATCAAATCCAGGACAACAAAGCATCTCAATTCGGATACTGTCCCAACATGTACATGAACTACCACGATTCAGTGCATTATAATGAAACAAATTTAACAGATGATACCTGAATTTAGTCTCCTTCTCATCACGATTATTATGACTGACAGTATGATTAGCATTATTATGAGAATCACAATGACAGCTAAGAATGCAGAGTCTCTTAATTTCCATTCGTCACAACTCGCCTGATTACATCCTGTAGTTTATGATGTAAGGGATGATTACAAAAATGCAAGTACTAAATAGAAATCGTGAATTAAACAGTGATTTCATCAAAAGATTCAAGTATGGCGCAGACAAGAATTATGATAATATGATACAATTGATAATCGTGGATCACTTTACAACTTATGATTACTTTCAATATATTGCAACATATAGTTGAGATTCTATAATTACCACAATTATTAACAGATGCTGTGAGTTGAGTAGTTCTAGCTGTCGTTTGAGTGTTCATCTCAGCTGTTTGCGTATTGATAACTCTAGAAGAGCTGCTGTAAGTTGTATCTAAAATAGAGACACAATTGGCACATCACAATATATTCGTTGTGACCCTTCGAAATCATAATTAACAAGCAAACATATCAAACCAATGTGCATATGTGACTAATGAAATTGACACTTTATCGCATCTTCAAAACTCAAATAAGACATAAAATTGACACTCAAAAATTTATTGCCAACTCTCATATTCTGACATTTTGATCTCATTTAGTACACTTGTCTGCAATCTCCTTTCTTTCCATTTATGGAGACTTCTTAAAACAGTCTGGATTAGCAAATTGAGACTCTATCATATCATCAAAACTCAAACATAGATATATTGTCTTACTGGCAGCCCTCACATTCTGACAGTTTCTATCACAGTTAAGATATAGCACTTTTTCACGTGCCTCAACTGGCATCAAAAATCTAAAGGTACTATGTAAAACGCAAAACGTTTACACTTGGCTGCAATCTCCTATCTTTTCAGTTATGGAGACTTATTAAGAATTTCTCGATTGACATATTTATTTTGAAAGGTATATTTTACCCGCAACGCCAAGATCAAAGAAAGCATTTGGCTGATATCTATGAACACTTCACACTAATCTGTGTAGCCGTGAATTATGTATATATGATGTCCTGTACATTGTGTATTTGGAGATGAAAATGAAGAAGTAGCATTTTGACTGACTAACGGACTAGTCGCTTCTAAAATTAGCACTCTCTTATTACAGATTGAGCTAGTTATTATATTTGATTATAACTCTACTGTTTTCACATTGGAAATATCGCTAGATATCGGATGAGGCTGTAAACTTGGATCTTATGATCTTTGAAGTGTAAAGGAACAAAAGAAACCTAATGACCAAAGCATATTTGTTTCACAAAAAAACAAAACAATTATGAGGAATAAACACACATAAAAACGAAAGCAAATATGATAATGCTACATGAACGGAAGGCACGCACTTCAAATGAACTTTACCAAGATACATATTTAGATCAAGGTCACGCATAACCTAAAAATGCAATGAAAGACACGCTAGATATGATATTTAAGATACTTCTTGATTTGCACCAATCTGCAAATCAAACAATGAGTGCTGATGAAAAGATGCAAAATAGTGTCATACCAGGCGGGTTTGGAGTTGGGGTGGTGAGTGGTGTGTTAGAGACATTTGCAGCGACTTTTCTTGTAATAGACTTGAAACTGACTGTCAGCTGAACATCAGTAACATTACTGTAAGTTAGAAAACTACACTTCGCTATCTCTCCAATGTTGTATCCGGAATAACTGTACTCGTTACTTCCTGATGCACTTTTGAGTACAACTTCATATTTGACATAACATGCACCAGATTCCACTTTATTCCATTTCACTTCAATACATTTTGCTCCTCCAATTTTTCCTGCTTTCAAACCAAAATCCATGTCCAATTTTACTGCAAGGTGATCAAACTGCATGAAGTGGAGGGAAAGATAGGTTATTATAGTCACCGGGCAAATTTTTGAAATGCATATACGCCAAGGCAGACAATACAAGAGCAATAGGACTGGGACAGAAATGAATCTAGGATTATAAATTCTTCATTTCCATTTTTATTGTAAATTTAATTCTAAACTGATGGCATCTTCAAATGAAATCAAAGAAAAACTAAATTTCAATAGATGATAAATTTGTGTCATTTGATAATCAAATGGATATCAAGTGATTACGCAGTTTAACATAAGGCCTGCATCTTGTAAGGAAATTCATACGAGGTGAATATCAGATTGACTAAATTGTTAAATTGACAATGTATTAGAACATCAAAGACAAGTGGGTAGTGAAAAACAACCGATATTTAACAACAACAACCACAACAACAACTGCGAAAGAACCCTTACGGAGAACAGTAACATTTGTGGATGCTGTGACTGATGACGATCGTAGGCTACTCTCTATTGCTGTTTGTACAACTGCAATAAGGAATTGAATGAACTTGGTATGATTCTTTGGGGAACATAGTAGGGTGAGGACGTCTATTCCGGGCATGAGAGTAGATTGATTATGTAGCTTGTCACATTGCTGTTTATATATAAGGAGACTGCTATAAGGAGACTGACTTTCATATGAATAATCATTTTAAACTAACGCTTTTACTTATACTAATAGGAGATGCAATCCAATAAAAAATGAGCAACCAGGGAGCACTGCCTACCCACCGTTTTGCATAAAACATTAAAGAACAATTTTTGCTTGCTCATATTCCAAATGCTTTTAAGCTCATGGTTTAGCCAATACAAACATGAAGAAATCCGAGTCTATCTTCGACCTCGGCAAATTCATTAAATCAAGCCCTTGAACTTTTAAAGTACACAGATTCCGCTGAAGTGTCCAGTAACGAATAATAATATATTTGAAAACAAGAAAAATAAACTTACACAAAACAGTAACATTTGTGGATGCTGTGTCTGATGATGATCCAATGCTATTCTTTAATGTTGTTTGTAAAAGTCTCCCACAATAACTTGCATCAATGTTAGTCAATGTATATGCTGATGAGTACACAAATGGATACAACTTTACACTTGGAACATTAGTTGGAGATGAACCAGTAAGATGAGGCCATCTGAAATCAGCTGATGGTTGTGGATTTCCATCCATTTCAACTTGTAGTTGTAGATTTGAACCTTCATTTACATCCAAGGTAATTTGGGGCCTTGTTATGAAGTCTGGGATCCCTGTCAGAAATGGAGAAAATTAAAGCTGGCAGTGCTGTCAAGGTAAGAATTGTACTTTAGTAAATGAAATACAATTTGAAAGATAACCGTACAATTAAAGAAGCTTTATTAGAAATCACTTTGTAACTAATCAGTACCAACGCAAGCTTTTTGAGTGCATTTAAGTGTAACTTTCCATGCATTTTTCAGTCTGACATTGAAGCACCATGAAACAGGGATGTAAGAAACACCGAAAAATGGGGGGACGAGACCATAAGAGGGGCACTTACCCACTTCCATTAACTATACCTATAAATTAAACTACATATAATCCGTGCATGATTTGCTCTTGTGGAGCGGTGATGGACTCTTTCACACATTTCGGGGGTTTTTTTCATGAAAGCCAAACTAAATGTCATTTATGGCATGTGCTGAACTATCTAACCTACACGCTTAGTAGATGGAAGGAGAAAAAGTAGGCAGTAGGCTATAGTCATGAAAGAGAACATGTAAGAAGAACAGGAAGGAGCTGGAGTCTGGTGCTTGCCCCAGGAAAGATTATGGAGGTGAACCCATTTAGAAAGTCGGAAAACCTACTTCTGCGAAATAAGATAAATAAAAACCTTAAAATCCTCTTTGCTAACCAATGACTGTTAACCGAAACTTAATACAAAGCAATCTAATGCCAGTATGCTGGTTTGAATGTAATCCATTATTGCTTCCTACTGAAGCATATTTTTCACATTCTGCAAGTCTAAAGATATTTGGGGGATTGCTGCTCCATTTCACCTCCTCTACGAGTGTGAACCGCTGCTGTGGAGCACTGATATGACGTCAACTCTGTAATGCACAGTTGTGAAAAAATACTTACAACCATGTTTAAAGACAGTCGTGATCACAAACATTTTTCTAGATTTTATCCTACATTAAAGAGCATGGGCACAAAAATTATGCTAAGAGGACATTTCTACGTTTGGAAGGAGCACTTTGCGTAGTTTGCTAAAAAGTGCGGGGTGGTACGGCCTCCTCTGCCTCCACTAGTTTCTACGTCGTTGCCATGAGATGACCTGTGGAAAATACCTGTTATTACATGTAACATCAGTATACTTTTCCAAACACTGTTCATTCTCACATGTGAATGCCATGTAGAACCACGTGATCATAAGAAAATAGAGTTTAAACAAGTAGACTACAGCAGCGTAATCTTTCGCAATGCTATCTTTTTTCAGAAAGAAATAGGAATCATCTTTAGCAGCGTCCATACTACATTTTATTACTGAAGCATGAATCTGAGCATTAAACGAAATCAAATTAGACCCAGGATTTTTATTGAAATTTCCTTATTTAATTCGTGAATTAAGCAATCTCTAATTCAAAGTTGCACCTGACAAAGAAACTGAAATGTCATTATATTATCGGATGCGTGTACCACAAAATCAAAGCACAACTCGGTGGACTTAAATCCCGTGCCTCGATCAAAAATTTCGTCATGATCTTTACAGAGAGGCCCGCAAATCTACTTATCGCAGGAAATGATAAAAAAATGAATCAAGTCACATGATCTCTTTCGGAAATCACAAATTGAAAAAGAAAGTAAACTGTAGTGTTCAAGTAGAAAGGAAGCCGTTTAATGCCCATGCCGTATATTGAAATGACGACGGCTGGTAGCAACTCACCTCTTGCGAGGGCTGTACCACCAAAAGTACGAACATGCCACTTAACACAGTAGGGTAACCGAAGTAGGTTCGGGACAAAACAACTCCTAAAGGTCCTCAAGCTTTTGCGCCACTGAAGGGGGCGCGGCAGAGATTTTCAGGTCATAAGTCTTTGGTATTCCTTGGAATGAGAATAAAATGGTACCCCAATCTTACTTAATTCCTAATAGCCCCGAGCGTTTATCTTACACCACTGACTTGGTATTTGCAGTTTAACGGCATAATGTAACAATACGCCATAAAGTCCGTAAGCCCAATCGATGTGGATTCAAACGTTGCAATGTTCATACATTGAAAGCCAATGACAATTGATAAATTGAATCATTAGTTAAGATTATGAATTACCAATGCACTTATTTTTATCAATGAGGCATAGAGGTCTCGCTGGTTGACAAAGTTACAAACCGTATGTTGTAAAACAAATTGTACCAAAGATGAGAAAGTTTAAATTCACCTATGGTCAACAATTCAGCATATCTATACGCCACATTAGTGTAGTATGACGCTCCTACCTTCTAGATCTGGCACTTTTGAAATGAATAACGATGCGGTTTAGAACACTTCAATATGCAACCTCGGTAGATAACTGTGGTAATACACCTCTGAGATAGGCTACATATAGAAAATGGGTTCATTGGCATGGAATAACATTTCAGCCAGCATAATGGCTTTCTGTCAATATAGCTATCATTGTGATGCTAATGTAAAAATACATTGTGAAATTCTCATAGGCTGTTGAAGAACAAAGAAAGTGATAAATACTCATACCATTTACTGTGATTGAAACAACTGGCTTCAAGACAAAGTGCATGGTAAACGCACCACCACCAGGATCTATATCCAGACTGACAGATGACGATAATTGATATGTTGAATCATTGTATTGAAGACCATGAATCACAAATGTACTGTTTCCTGGTATCACTTGAACTCTTCCATTAAATGGTGCGGGTACTGTTGATTCCAATGTTAAGGCACCATGTTGTCCAGTTCTCTTAGCAAGTGTTTCAATACTTGGTTGTGATGTACTGTTGACTCGAACTAATTGCTCCTTGTAAGTGAGGGTAACAGCTCCACTTGGTCCATCTCCGACATAAGTATAATTCCAATGCAACCAAACTGATGATCTTTTGGCTGCAATGACATGACTTGGTGATGATTTCGCTTCAACTGGACTTATTGGATTTTGTCCATTCACTTTAAGTCCTACAAACAAGAAAGAGCAGAAACTAAAACAAAACTTATCTTCTAACAATTAAATAATAGTTCAATGTATATCCACCACTTAGAATGCCTGCAAAGAGAGCAATAGCAGATCATGGCTTCTGGGCAACTTTTTATCTCTCATCTCTTCTGTATCCTTCTCTTTGCTCTCCATAAGCTGACAGATTTCCTCACGTATCTCAAAACATCTGCTCAGTACTATTTTCCTGCTTAGCCATCTCACCTCTGTGTGATAGGGCACATCTCTGTATTCAAAATCCAACTCCTCCAGAAAAGACTTGAACTGCCGGTGATTCAAACCTTTAGCTCTTATGACTTTGACTACAATACTAATTTCGGGAGAAAGTTACATCCCCCAAAAAAATCTGACAACCTCCTACGCCTATAGATGTAGGCGAGAGAGTTCAAACCACTGCAGGGCCACTCACGGGCCAAACTCAATAATTATTGCATAATGAGCTGCAAGTGATATGTGCTGTTTAACCTTTTCATATGGAAACAAGCTTTAGTTTGCTTAAACACAGAATCTGGAACGACCAAATCTTGATATTGCTAACACTTGAGAAAATTAAATTTGAAATACAAGAAACATCAGTGGTAGTCACTACTTACTGAAATAATTAAATGAAGTGTGTCTTCCCGTATCCTTTCAAATTCCTTTTTGAAGTACGTTTTTTTAGAGCCAACAACAAAAGAATCAGAAATGATAATGTCATTAAATGAAATTCTAAAATTTTAGCTATTAACAGACCATGAATTGCAGCAGAAAATGTGCCAACTCAGCTTCCTACACTCTGGTTTACTTTGAACATTGGTCTAAGACATGCCTGACATCTCTTCTTAGATGCAAGCTCATCAATGTCTGGGGACAGGCTCTGAGCTGAAGAAAGCCTCTGGACGGAGTGAACGTATTCATCAGTAAGACGACTTCTGTGAGGTGTTTTGTTCAACTTCATCATAGAGAACTACTATTCTCATAGATATGGGACTCCAGTATCACCTTTATGCGGACGATACTCAAATATACATGTCTTGCGTACCAAACAACACTGATGTAGTTTACTCACTTAAGAGAATTGAGATGTGCATTCAAGTAGTCAACTCGTGGATGTCAGCTAATAGTCTCAAGCTAAATGGTGATAAAACCAAACTAATGTTAATTGGAACTCCACGGCAATATCTGAAAGTCTGTAATGTAATTCTTAATGTGGCTGATAATAGCATTGGACTCTGCGAGAAGGAAAAAAACTTGGGGGTACTTTTTGACAAACATCTCAATTTGAAATCACATGTTAATATGATATGCAGATCAGCCAGGTACCACTTGCATAACATCAGTTTGGCTAGAAGGTTTCTAACAAAAGATGCGGCGGCAAAGGCAATACAAGCATTTGTCATTTCAAGACTAGATAGCAATAATGCCTTATTGTATGGTTTACCTTCCTGTGAACTGAAAAAGATACAGAGAGTTCAAAATGCTGCTGCAAGACTTCTAGTGGGAGCGAAAAGAAACTGTCATATAACACCTATATCGAAGGATCTTCACTGGTTACCGGTAGTATGCAGAATTAAATATAAGATATTGTTATTGACATTTAAGTGTATGAAAAAGTTGGCTCCAGATTATCTGGCAAATCTACTAAAGAAATGCATAGCTTCAAGGGCAACAAGATCAGCAACAGATGGACATTTACTTGAAACAAAGAGAACTAATTTGGTGACAGCAGGAGACCGTTCGTTTGCACATGTTGCTCCAAGGTTATGGAATGAATTGAGGGCATCGAACTCGTTTATGTCATTTAAAAAACTGTTAAAGACTTATTTATTTCAAAGATATTTTTGTAGTTATTGATAGATTATAAGTATATTCTTTTTATTTTTTAATGTATGTTATGCGCCTATGAGCCCTGTGGATATAGGGCGCACTATAAATGTCTTTATTATTATTATTATTATTATATTTACCGCCCAACATTGAACGCATCTGAGCGGCTTGGGTGCGCAATTCAGGCATAGTGGCAGGGAGGAAACATGGAAACCACGCAGCACCCACAGAGTCACATTTTGATGAGAGAATGTTATTAAATTGGTGTTCAAGTAACTCCAATTGGAGGCTGGTTCGTGCATTTTCCATGTCGATTGCAAACCGGTTGCTGAGCTATTCAAATCTCCCTTTCTGAGCCTCAAAGTCAGCAAATGGTCGGGAAAACTCGACGTTGACCATGTTGACTTTTCAGCAAACTGTGCGCTGGGCAGCAAGGCAGGAGAACTCTGCTCTGCCATGGTTTGGCAGCACAGAAATTGGCATAAGTTTCCTTGTAGCATTTGAGTCCTCCTCAGATACAGCTTAGTTTTGAAGACCCTTACAGTTGTGTACATATCTGTGATAATTTGGCCCCGTCCCTGAAGCTGCAAGTTAAGCACATCGAGATGGCTCACAATATCAGACTCAAATGCAAGCTCACACTGAAACTTCTTATCTTTCATATCTTCTGTATCCTTCTCTTTGCTCTCCATAAACTGATAGATTTCCTCACGTATCTCAAAACACCTGCTCAGTACTATTCCCCTGCTTAGTCATCTCACCTCTATGTGATAGGGCACACCTCTGTATTAAAAATCCAGCTTCTCCAGAAAAGACTTGAACTTACTGTGATTCAAACCTATAGCTCTTATGAAGTCGACTAATTGCTTTATATAGCTCATAAAATGTTTCATTTGCAGGACATTGCCACAGAGCGCTTCCTGATGTATGATACAGTAATAAGCTGTAAGTTCACGTGCATCTACTTCCCGCATCTTCTCCTGAATCCTGCCGACCAGCCTACTCTTTTGACTATACATCGCGGGCACACCATCTGTCTTCTGTCCCACAAGATTATCCCAAGGAAGGCCCATTTCAGTTATACATCTGGATGCCTCTTCAAAGAGATCTTTTCCTGTGGTGGTACCATGTAATTATTTTAATCCTAAAATTTCCTCTGTGACACACAGCTTGAGTCTACTCAAAGAATGAAGATGGACAGCTGGACAGGATCAGATGTGTCCCTGTTCTCTTATCAACAGCAAAGGGAGTATGCAATAAAATCTTTTCCCTTTCTCATTAGTTGTTCATTTATATTAGTGGAAAGCTCACACACGCGCTCAGCCAAGGTGTTTCTACTCAGATTCACATTTAAAAATTCTTGCTGTCTAACTGGGCACATGGTGCCACAAACGTTGACCATGCACTTCTGATAAACTATTTTTATTGTAGATCTTCAAAATGGGACGAAAAAGAGTTGTGGGATCCGATTTTCCTTCTCAGAATGAAGATAAATGATTTAAAATGTACTAAATTCTACAACAAGGGGTTTTTGACACTGTGAAGGGCTTTACCTAAAAGACTCGTCGGGAGGCAAGCCCCCAGACTCCAATTCCTTACAGACTTAGAAACAGAAAGAAGATTCTAGAACTTAATTGGCTTTATATATCTGCCCCTCGACCCAGTTCAACTCTCTATAGGCCTGAGGGCTATATACGCCCCCCCCTGACCCAGAGCAGCAGAGATTCTAGAACTTAATTGGCTTTTTATATCTTTCCCCCTCCCGATCCAGTTCAGCTGTCTATAGGCCTGTGGGTAAGGAATCAAGAAGCATAACTATCGATCCTGGCAGCAAATGACATTGGCCTCTAATTTGAGCTTGACCAAGAAGAAAAGCATTGGTAGCATCACCACACCTCATCTATGGAATAGGGAAATTTGTTGGAAAATCATAAAATGTGTCGATGAAACTTTCCTGAGCTACTGATATTGTGTCTACTAAACTTTGTGCTTACTAGTTGAAAAGTCCTGAATAAGATCATACGATTTGCAGAGAAAAGGTAAGAATTCCCGACAAAACTTCTTCCAGAAAAAGTATGAAAGCTCAACCAATTGTAGCACTGAGTTTGGTCCAATGTTCAGAAGATCAGTATACGCATAGTTGATGAGAATATAAAGGTTCAAAATTGCTGCAACAAAACTTAAGAATGATTTAAGAATAATGTAAGGCTGAAGCTTCATAAAAACACTCTAGAAATATCATATTGATATAAATTTTAGCTTGTAACTCGCGGGTGACTTTGACTCTCTTTGTACCTCGCAACTGATTTTGGTAGTAAGCAGATCAAGTGAATGGCTAGATCCTCTCTCATTTCGTTTGTACCCTGTCATTACACAATGCCTTATGGGGGCATGCTCTTGCACCTTTAATCAGGTACAAAGCATGATGCCAACCAACTGCAGGTTGTGGGAGATTGGATGAATGCTACTAAAAGAATAAAATGATTCATGAAGAAAAGAATTGTTTCCTTAAAATCTTCAATGGGGCCTGCCCTCAAAGGCATGTACCCACTGAGTGTGTTTAAAGTAAGTGCGAGAAAAATATAAGAATAATACTCGATTTATTTTATTCACAGTAGGCTGAAATGTAGATAATAACAGGAGCTAATTAAGGCCTAATTTAACAGTACTTCATCTTTTACAAGGATGCTAGACTATTTTCGACTGCAAGTTACTGCCACCAGAAGGTTATACTAAGGGACTGGTCACTACAAAAGGGGCATTGACACTGAGGGGCCAGATTGCACAGCCCCCTTCCACTTTATTCATAAAATAACATGTTTGACTCCATTTATCTGAGCTTTTCATCAACTTTAGTGACCAGAACCCTCTACTTTGAAAGTCCTTTCAGTGCACTTGGGAAAGAGGACATGGTTGATGGGAAATGAAAACTCCATTGGAAAAAATTTTGAGTCATAAATCCAAAATTATAACAACTCTTGAGGTATCAAATTGATATAACTGCTTAGAAACTCATTTTAGTAGAGACAAAATGTATCATAGAGAATAACAGTTCTTTAACAAAATCCAAAATGATTTAAAATTTTGGTAGAGATATGGATGGGGTCTGCAAAGTTTAATTGAAATCTGGGTAAGCTACAAACTTTTTCAAGAGAAACATGATATCTCCTTCACCCCACAAAAGTTTTAAAAAGGAGGCTCTTGGTACAACATCGTAAAATAATCATGTAAGAAAGCAAAAAATTAGAAAGATTTCAATAGCCACATACTCATAGGTCTTAAATAAGCAGATATGGTTGGAAAATTCCTCAAGAAGAAATAAGCAGGGGGGTCACAATAACCAGGGGATTCGATGTTTGGGCTAACTGTGCAACAACCAGCACACATGTGACAGATCCTATCTAACATAGCTGCAAGTAAATACTTGTCAGGATCTTGCCAAATATACCTCATTCATTATTTGGGTATCTCAAAAAATGTGCCAATTTTTTGCAGGTTTCTCCTAGTAAAATTGGAAATTTAATAAGATGGGGGCCCTAATGAGAAGGGAGAGATTGGAGAATTTTCAAAAAAATAACCAAGGGGAATGCGATCTAAGAGAAGCACTGCAAAACTATACCTTAGCAATATAATACAAAAGATGTAACAAAGTAAACTCAGCCTCAGTGAGTGCCTCTAAGAATCACCCTTGCCAGCACAGAAATACTCAAGAGATAACTGTTTGGAGTACTGCATTATGATAGGCTTTGGCTCCTACATCCTTCCGATGACTTAACAATGAAGTGACACCTCTTTTTCACTCCCATTATTACTCATTGTTTTTGTAGAAGCCACAAGTACTAAAATGATCTGTTACTATTTTCAAGTTTACCAAGTGATCCAAGAATATTACTGTGTCGAATTTATTAAAACGCAGTGGTGTGTACTACTCCCTACAAAGCAGCAAATCTGTCTATGCCTGCTCCCAGTCTCTAAATAATAATTCCTCCACAAGCATCAACAGCACTATTAAGCATTTCTTCACTTCTTGCAATACTGCAGTTTTAGAAACTCAATAGTAGGAGGGCTCCTGATTGTAAGTTTTCAAAAATTCTACCACCTACTTCCACTTATTAACACCCATAAAGACAAGTCATTATTTATCTAGAGGGAGGCTGAGAGAAAAACAGGGGCCAAGTACAGTTAAATTTATCAAAGTAGGAGCCATTACATTTTATGTTCAAGATAGGGATCAATGCTAAACAGTATGACTGTTCAATTAATCTACATATTGTAGACGAGTTGGATGAGATTTGGGATAAAGAACTGTCTAATGCTACTCAGAACTGGTAGAAAAGGTTGATGACATTGAAGGTATGCTAATTCTCTTCATTGTTAGTAAACTTTCTTGCTATAACAACAAGATTTATAAATATAATAAGGCTCAGACCTTCTGAAAATTAAGAATAATTGAATGCTCAACCTGTCCACATTTGCTTGATATATGATGAAGTACGACATGAACAAAAACCTGAATTTCTACCTTTGATTTTTAGGTACATTTACACCTTTGTTACTTGCGAAAAAGAGTCATAAGCTCGACCTAAACCATGTATGAACAAACATATACCAACCCCCTCTGAAAGAGGCATGATAAAACTTGTACCCCCATGGAAAACACCACGCCTCCCTGTGACATAATACATGGTCAGTCACTTATATTCAAAGTTTAAATCATTTTCAATATTTCTATTTCAAATAGTTTCATCACCTTTTACTGGCAAATTACCCATTACTCCTCTAGATAAATAATGACTTTTCCCTAAGTAAAGAAATTTATAGAAAATCCTGCACCCAAAGTTTATGAAGACCCTGCTCCAACTAAAGATTTCAAACTTCTAACAATAATAATCAAGTGAACCATAGTTATTCTATGAACTCAATTCAATCCTAACACGGAAAGAAATCAAAAGAAAACCATATAAGTCTATCGATAACAAGTACACATCTGTGGAGAAAAAAGTAGCTGCTATTGACAGTAAATTGTCATTTAGCAATTGAAGGAAGTCTAACAGCTGTTGACCTACTTTACATGTTTGGGGGATAACTGATTGCAATAATTTTGAATTGCTTAGGCTCCTATACAGCTGATTCAGTTATGCCCCCCAAATATATCAACAACCTCACATGTTACACTTTATGAAAAATGATAGCCACTTCCAATTAGTAACACCCCCCCCAAATTATGCCTTCTCAACAAATATCATCCCCCCTTACTATAAACTCTTACTACTGAGTCAAGGCCGTAATTTCCACAAAAACTGTGAGGGGGCTAATTTCTAGCGTAATTTAGTGGGCCTTGGCTATCGCCTAAAACAGCTGGGGGTCTAGGGGTGCTGAAAGCCACCCAGCGGGTCCAGGGCAGAGCTCTGGCAGGGGTCCAGGGGGCTGAGCCCCCGGAAGCTCCAGAGATTTTGCCATCTCTGAGGCCTTAAAATGACTTAGGATCACGAAAGTTCTCTTTCTGCACGGTAATAGTTTTCTAAAAACACCAGAAATAATTACTGTATAGCCTTTGTCTGCAAGTGCACAGGTATGGCAAATCACAGAATCACTATCTTCCCGGTAATGCAAAAATGTAAATTGATCAAACCATTTGGGTTTGAACGGTCGCTTCTGCTTCCCAGTGTCTCTCATAGGAAACTTTATTGATCTTGGTTGGTGTGGTTTTTCCGGAAAATCACCAGTAGATGAGGAGCTCTTTCCAGAATCTGCAGATGCCTTTTTGAAAAATGATCTGCTTTCTTTCTCCGCTTATATTTTGTAGACGGAGAAGTCCAATTTGATTTTTCTTTGTATGATGATTCAATACGAGACTCGGATTCGAAATTGAGATTCGAGATAAGTGATTTTAATAAAAATTTTAATAAAAAGTTTCTGTTGTGAATTGAAATGTACATTTTTTATAGCTTTAAAGCGTCTAAAATTACAATGCCGTTATCAAAACAATTTCTGCAATATAGAAAAAGTCTGGCCTAAGTGTGACCAAATTAAAAAGAAAAAGTTTAGGATTTGAAGTGAATATACTGTAGTGCTCCCCCCTAGTAATCTACAATGTCATTATTGATGTTGATGCATTCTCTGACCTTCTAAACGCAGTATAATTTACATAAAAAATTTTGTATCATCAAAATTATTGGGGGGGCTTCAGCCCCCCTAGCCCCCCCGGAAATTACGTCCATGTGAGTGTCCAAGAGTATAAGTCTTAAATCCTGCTATGACTAATGCTATTAAATACATATCAAATCAGAGCAACGAACCTTTGATTATCAAGTCAACACAGCATATAAATGCAACTATGTTCAAAATCAAACAATGTCCTTTTCTGTGACCACCACAAAATATTGATTGGATTTCCCACTGCATATTACATGGAAATCCCTTCATGACAAAGCAAAATCAAGCTCTACAATAGATACACCACAATTCATCTACCATCATAGTCTAAACTTGTGGAAGGAAGTAAACTCGATTATAAATAGCATACCTTATATTGAGGTATACTAAATGTCATATGGCTCAGTAAGATCAATGGTACAGCTTTAAACAATTTTGGCATGACTGTAGTGTTACACGTTTTTCTTTATAAGAAAATCATTATTTTGCTTGAGCCTCAATATTCTTAACAATTCCCCAAATTGAGCCTGAAATTTCCTTAAATTTTTCTTAACTTTTACTGAAATAACCTGGCTAGAGTGGTTAACACTTTCGTTAATAATTGTATACTTGAATTTGAAATCCATCATTAATATCGTCAATGCAATGACGACGAAATACTGATTTTTGGCCTATAAAAGCACTATATTTTGGAAATTGAGCCTCATGATTTTCTTATGATTTTCTTAAGATTTTGACAATTTGAGCTTTATTTTCTTATGAACTTTTTTCTTATAAAACAGACGTATATTTAAATTTTTTTAATTTAAGTCATAATACTGGTTTATCATTAACATTTGCAACGTCCATTCTTCTACACTTTTGGACTGCTTTATTTTACAGGAATACAACAGCAAAAATTTAATTTTATTCCTTTGAATTCGTGCAAAACTAAATCATTGGTTCTTATTAATACATATAAAGCACGATATGATCTCATCCCCATACGCACCATCGGATTTTGCTCGCCACACAGTGGTAATTGACTTCTGCGGTTATAAATTGTGGCAGTTTGGCGTAAATGTTGACAAAACTTACCCTTGGTGAATTCCTAAAAATGTCTGCGCATGCCCAAGGTTGCCAGATAGGCGTGTCTTTTTGACGCTTTGAGAGCGTTTTCAGTTGGGCGTGTTTGCGGATTTTGGGCTGGAGTTATGATTCCGACATTTCTGTACGAGTTACGTCAAGAAAATGTTAAAACATATTTGTGAGAAATACGTGCGCAATGGCTTTTACTCATAAGAATAAGGGGTAAGGAATCTACTTCTTCCAAAATTGAGCAGAAAGCTGCATCACTCGGGCAAACTTTCTGAAAATGTAATTGCAAGTAATGGCATCTTTTCTGCCTGCTCTCCAGCTGTAATTGATATTTCGGGCTACATATTTACAGCCCCTCCACCTTAATTTGATGTCGGCAAGATACCGAATCATAGAAACCCATGACATGTGAAAAACCCAGGATACAATGAGAGAATTTTCATAGCAATTTGGATGTCTAATAACCTATTTTTGATCTTGCAACTTCATGCTTTGTGTCTATTGTAAAGCATAAATTGCAATATGTCATTTATAAAATATCAAGAAGTAAAAGTTACTTAAAGTTAAAGTTAGTTAAAAGAGGATAGCAAAGATCTGTCGCCAGAGCCACGAATGCAGTTTGGATCTCATTTGAGTCAAACCTTGACGGAACATCAAACTGAAGTATGTCATTTATGAATTACCAGGAAGTATAAGTTAGTTAAATAGAGTATAGCTCAGAGTAAGGCTTCTTATGAATATCACTTTCGATTTGACATAGGGGTCATTAATTTAATACGTACGCACGAAGGGAGAGGGGGTCGAGTAAAAGTGTGCGCAATGCGTACAAGGGGGGAGGTGAAGTTGACACATACGCTCGTACGTACGTACGCAGAAAATGCCTCCCCTTTTATCATATTTTGTTGTCATGGCAACGACTTTCATTGCTGTGCTAAAAAGTACTTGCAATGATAATTTGCCTGTCTCTCAAATCTTTTACAGTCTTTTTCAGTATGGATATTTGATATCTTTCCAATTAGAAATGGGGAGTTTATATGGGAACGAGGACATACAAAATGGGATCGTAGCACGCGTACGCGTGCGCACAAGGAGGGAGGGATCACAATTGTGCTACATTGGTGCGTAAGTACTAACAGAATGAAACCATAGTCACTTTTCGGTAGAATATCAATGCATACGACAAAATTGTGATTTCCGTTATCAGTATCGTTGGTCGTTCATTCAACAATGCATGCCACCTTTCCCCTTACACGATGATGCACTATGTTGGGCATTTCGGCGCTGCTCCAAACAAACTGGATACTTTGAAACTTGTGACGACATAACGTGTGGTTTATGGATGGTACAAATTATAAACGAACTAGCTCATTACGTTGCCTAATTGTGTCTCTTTTTATGGTTACCTAGATTATTCAAAATACTGCAATTTTAAAATATTTGTTGGTCACATTTTCTATTAAAAGAGAACATCACTTATGTGCATGAGTACTAATTTGAAAGTAACTTAGATAAAACGTAGTGAAGTAGCCGGTCCCGGCAAGAAGGTTCATACAAACCCCTTATGAAAATACTCCGGATCTGCCTACTCGGTTATTACGGACTTTCAGTTGTAACGTACTCATTTTTTGTTGGTCCCTCAGAATGAATTCCTCCGGCTATAATGCACTTTCTACGTTTTATGGCTTTTGTCTTTTCGGATTCGTCATATAATTCTGTGATTCCTTTGAAGTTGCTTTTCATACGAACAAAGGAGCTGCCACTCGCCGTGGGAGCACGCCCGCGTTCTATATCTCGACATAAATAACTTTACCATTCACTCCTTTGCTTTCGTTCTTATGTGAGCCATCACAGTAGTGATAGAGTGTTAGCAAAATAGAAATGGGATATAAAGCTAACTATAGAGCCAAAAACGAAAAACGAAAGTTGAAATTACCTGTTCATAAACATGCTATGAACTCCTGTAAACTTTGCTTCTTCTAACTTTTTTGATTTCCTAAACCTTACTAATTTGTATAGAAGAAACGTATTAGTCTCAAAAATGTCATGTCATTCAATAGATAGTAGTATGCTAATCTAGTCGATATATGTTGTCTTCAGTTATAGCCTACGTCCGATGTAAAATACCAAATAAGCCGTATAAATGATGAAAATTTATCAACTATAGCTCTACAAACCCAGATTTTGTAGCGGTGGCAGCCCAGTAAATGTGATTGTGTACAGCCCTAATCCATTTGCCAATTATCTCAAACCCTTTTTCTTTTGATGCTTGCATCATCTTCTTTGTTATGTTTCGTGCAACATGCCAGATATCAAAGAAATGTCTAGCAGACTTTTTATCATTTTGCATCCATGTTGTTATCACTCTATGCCTATCAGAACTGAGAGTGTCATAACGAATGCCATCTTTTTTCAAGTTCTGGAAGCATCGCTTAGCACCTTCAAGCTCCATTCCAACACTACTCATGGCTTCATTGGCCTGAAATTAGGAAGTGATTAAAAGGAGGGAAAATGCAACATTGAAGTGATAATTCTGATAAATCCAAATATATTTACTCATTTTCATTTCGATTGTAGTTGGACTATCATTGTTGAAGTACTAGATCTTCATGCTGGAAAGAAGAGATCATTGTTATTATGGAAAAAAGTGTGTTTTCTTCAAAATGAATGATTCAAAAAGCTTGCAGTGCATACCTGTACCAGTTCAAAATTCAGTATCTTGTTGAAGTTACAATTAAACATGCTGTATACTCCAAATATAGCAGAATGGCCCCATTGAATCAAAACGTGCATCTCCACTCCAAACAACAGTTGTAACATTCTGTAATTGGCATTTGAATCTTTCCTGATATTCCTTCCAGCATGTCACAATTATAGGGAATAGAAAATTCTTTTGATGCAAGAACTATGTCCATGGTTGATACACTGCTACACCCATGTGTTTAAGGACAAGTAACACTTTCTGTACGGTTGCTCCAGCCATTAGGGTAGCAAGGCTGAGAGTAATATTTCCAGCAGGGTACTTTCCACAAATGGTGGGCTGTGATTTCCACTCAAAACTTGAATCTCCACAGTTTGTACAGTTTTGATGCACAGTCACTAAAGTACCATTCTGATGTGCTGTATATGTAGATTCTCCTGCCTGCATTTAAAACAAAACATTGAGAAGAGACTAACCAGCATATGCCAGAATACAATGAAATTTGGTAAATGGTAACCTTCAATCTCAGGATCAACACTGAAAAATAAAGTGTTAACAAAACTATAATGACTAGGCTTTTTACACTCTACTAAAAATCTTGTACATAGCACATCAGCACCTGTCATTACCTTTGCAATGAAAGGGCCAGTCTATAAAAAACTCAATAAATATACATACTTTAACTCATTCCTTGGACACTCTTGATAATCATCAACACTCTCAGACATGGTTTCCTCATCACATTCATCATCCTCAGTTTTATAGACATTACTGTCTGACAGTATGTCACCTGCATCTGCGCCATCTTCATCAGTCTCATCATTTCCTAATTCATCACAAAAATAGTCACTGCCACAACCTACATTCTGACTATTACTCAAATGGGTAGTCTCCCACACTTTTTGCTGAAAAAGAATCATAACAGTGATCAGTCTTTTTCTAGCCCATGAAATATAAACCATGGCACTATAGCAAAAAATACATTGCAGTCCATGTACTCTGAGTGTACCAAATAAGTAGGGGCGTAGTGATTATCAGTGGGAAGGAAAATGTGTGAAGAATTAGCAATTGGGGTTGAAATAAATGGGGAGGTTGGGTAATGGGTGGGATTGAGAATAGAAATAACTAATTGGTGTCAAATAAACACATCTACCCTATGCAACCTGCTTTTATAAGCCTTTCTTTGCACTTCTTTATCCAGTTACAATTCTGCTGTGCACTGCAGTTAACTCATCGTCTGAGAACTGATTTCAGATTCTCTAAATTTCATAATAAGGGGGTTGGAATAACAACAGGGGGTTGGAAAATTAAAAAAAGAACCTAGTAATAGGTAGGGGACGATTACTCAGTACTCTAAAGTACTTCATGCTTTCCGTATAAATCCATTTTTCAAATACAAACCTTTTTGTGTAAGCTCATACATCGACTTCTCCACCGTCTGACTTGCCTTTTCAAGGATTTGATTATCAAATTCTTTTCCTCACAAGCAAATCTTTTACTGCAGCTTTGAATAGCCTCAGTGAATGATTCTGTGTGTGATTCTGCCCATTGAATTGAATTTCTTGAACATGAATCTGATGCAAGCTTATGAGGGCTTTCTTCCAAAGTAGCTATATTGCTAACTAAAACATTATCAGAATCTAGCAGCATTTCCACTGAAGATTTCTCTTCTGGGTTTGATGCTATTGCACACCTGATGAGCTAAAAGTAAGAACCCCAAAGCTTCATTTCAACTCTCCATCATTAAAGTCAACGATTCTATAAACACAACATTCATTGCATGTTGTCCATATTTCGAGTAAATGTACAAAAACGTATTATGTAGTTACCTGTCTTTTGTCACGTTGTGATAACTTTGGCGGCAAAGAAAGATTGACAGAATCTGTTTTGGAACAGCTCCTGGAATGAGATATCTCCTCCAGCGGACGTTTTTGCCAGCTATTATCGGCCCCGTAAAACTTAATTCATCAAAGTGAATGGAGTAGAGAGCTGCATGTCAGCTTTGAGCTTTGTACATAGTTGGGCCTATGCCGTCTAACAAACCTGACCCACTCTTGCCGTAGTCTTTCGTCCTTAGGACATTGATGCATCGTAATGTAACTAGTATTCCTGCAGCTCTGTTGATTTGGGTCGCCAGCTACACAGCATCTTCCTCTTTTTATCTTTCTCCTACGTTCAACTCCATCGCAATAACTCGACATTTTCCTGTGCTGTCTTGCCGGTTGTACCACCAAAGTACCTGACGTAACATGTGAAAAATCAGAGCAACGAGCAACGGCAAAATCGCGCTCGTTAATCAAAATTACTTTCGCGGATTAAATTTACTTATAAACATCAAATATATCATTTTTGTGTCTGTTTGTGATATACAAGGCGAAAAAAATTTCATTTCATGTGCACTTTTAAGACATTATATTCCACAACCAGTGTACGAATATGGATATAAAACTATGTAAGGACATAAACTTTGTAATATACATAAACATACAATTTTTAGAGTGGTGCAGAATTGATTTGAAACATCTATATACTCTAATTGTATAGACAGATGAAAATTTAACCCAGTCAACCAAATTTTCATGATCAGTGGGTCATTTGGCCACTACAACCACCTGCTCATAAAATTTTAATGTTTGTCCAACCCAAATATAAATTGGTGAGGTATAATAGTCTAACATACATAATATTTGCATTTGATAAAGATTTGTATTATGATTCTATTTGTAATGTTGTAGGAATTGCTTTGACCCTACTTGTATCAAAAGAAGTTTATCATTTTAAAAAGATGCTGAAAGACTATGGAAATTCAAGCGGAGCTCATAATTTGTCAATTTCTAGTAAAGAATTAGAGCCATTAGTCGATGAGTATGAAATTGCATTAATTTCTTTGAAAGATTCAGTTAAAAATGAAATCAAGTAGTATACTTATAATAACTTTAAAGTTTCATACATATCCTCAGAAATATAAAACTTGCTTTCATTTTTAACTGCAGATTTTAATGAACACAGTCTGTTAAATGTGGACGTTTTACATCTATGAGATATATGAGACAATATGCAAGTGTTGTTTTATTGTGCGTCATTGTTGAAAAAAAAACGTGAAAAGTAGTTCCTTTTGTTATACTGCCTGTAGGAACTCCCAGAATATGGCCTACCCATGCAAATCTGAATGAGCTCAAAGTATAATGTGCTAGCGAAAGTTGGAATTGCGAAGGAGACATGGAGATATAGGTGAGAGTGAGGAGCACGAGGGAGCAAATATGGCGGCTTAGCATTAACGAGTATAGGATTGAAGGAAATTATTACAGTAGACACATAGTTATATACGGGGCACATAGGCAGGTTTTTACTATAATGTTATCATTTCTTGGTTCACATGAAGTTGTGATTTGCCTTGCAAGGAGTTGCATAATCATCACATTCAAGACAGATTAGACATGTTTCACTTATCAGATGATTTAATTGCTAAGTGAGGTTCTTTTTATGGATAAAACCATCCTATGTATTACGTAATGACTTGGCAAAGCACTGGAAGTAAGTCAAAGTCCTTAATTTGAACCTAAAAGGAGAAGAAACATATCTAAATGTAAATAGCTAAGTGTTAAGTGTTTTATTGTAACCATGGAGCAGACCCTGTGGCCTTTAGCCGCAGCCACTCGGTTAGATTACGTAATGCTGAAGATATTCGCAAGGAGAATAGATGATTATCCTTGCGAGACAAAACAAATTGGAATTGTCCAAAGCACAATTTGGCTTCCTTCTTCTTGTTGCCATAATAGTCTAGTTGTGGTGTCAAAAGGGGACTTTTTGACCACACCCATGGGGAGGTTCTTTCTAAGAAGGAGATACAGCTTATTAATAATGCAAAGCAGGTGCTGCAGCTGTGTGCGCGCATTAACAATGGGAATTATGTTGCCTTCCTCAAATGGCATGAATAATCTCTGGTTTTGTTCCTTAACTCATAACAAATGGCTTGGCTATCGTGGCTTTACCATGGATCAAGATTTAGAGTTCTTTAATATTTTAAATATTTATAGACTAATAATGCGGCCTGAATTAGTTGATTATTTTAGTCGGTGGGATATGAAGGGACCTAGGATCACTTTAACAGATCACCACCAGATTGAACAATTTTCGTTTGATATGTGAAATGACTAGGAAGAGACTTTGAAATAAAAATGCCATTTGTCCCAAACATCTGCTCACGAAAATAGTCACACACCCGAAAAAGAAACCATTGCCAAAAATTAAATTCAGCTCAAGAGTTACATCTTTATATCACTCTCAGAAACTGCAACCGGAATATCATGCGGTTGAGTTGATGTGCAGGTCGGTGAAAACTACAAAGTAACGAATGTTTCAACATTATCAGCTTCATTTTTGAAAATAAAGAGAATTAGGATAAACGAAAACTTTCAACAAATATTCAAGTGCAGTATATCATGCTTCAAATGTCTTCTTTTGCAAAATCATCTTAATATGCTACATTAACTTTAATGCCTCAAATGTTATCGTAGGTTCATGTATCTTTCATTCGCAACTATGTATGCTACAATTGAAATATGAGTAAATATATATTGTTATAAATGGAAGATAACGCAGTACAAATGACTGGTCTCATAATATTCATTGACAAATTAGCAAAATGGGTTACATACCGTATTTCCTGTAGAAAGCGCCTGGAAATGTTTTAAATTTTCAATGCTCTTGGGTGGGCGCTTGAAATTTTTGCTGGCTCAGCAAAACTAATTTTGATAGCTTAATTAAGAAGTAGGGCTGAACAAAGTATATGGACGTAGTACATAAGTTATTAGTTGCGCCAACTTAAATACAAATGTCCATTTCTTTATCAGTCCCTTCTTCTACATAATCGTTGTTGGCAAAATATGAAGAGATGTCTACTTGAGGGAATATTTCTTGTTTTGATTTGAATCTATCAGCTGTGTTTTCACATGGTTGACCAGCTTTATCAAAATTACGAATGATTTTCTGTCTATCAAAATCATCAGTCCTATTCTGCTCCTGACTCTGTGATCACTTCACCTGAAGTTGAACGGCATTTCGAGAGGGCGCTTTTTATATTTATGATGGTCTTGAGGGGGCGCTGTTTCGCAGGGGGGCACATTCTCGAAGGGGGCGCTTTCTCGGGGAAATAAAGTATTGGTGCCCACTTTCTCTAGCCAAAACATCTCTACTTGCTGGTAGCGAGCACGCTTACGCAGGTATTGACTTGATCCATAATGAAAATATGACAGGTTGTACATTTACCAACTCATAAAACTGTCTGGTTGCAGCAAAATTCCCCTCTTGTCATACTAACTACTTTGCTACCGGTAACAACAATCTAATATCCTCACAAGTCTCTACAAATAATTTATATGCTACGGAGTACATACATATACAGTATATTTTACCACCCAACATATAATAAAGAAAACTACCAACAAGAAAATATATAATATAACGGCAGTAACGAAATATTAAGATGAAAAACTGCAAAAATTAAGTAAGCTAAACTATACATAATGAGCATACAAATGAAATGCAATCTAAAAATGCTTAATTAAATGTAATCATACGAAATCACATCGGATTATACGTATTCATGTGTAATCATAAAAATGATTGAATTTGTCCAGGGAAGATGATCTACGTGCACTACTTCTAAGAGTAATAGTTTATTTAAAAAACCATTCAGTTTGCTAGTATTTTGACAAACATTCTACCACAAGTAAATAGAATGATCACAAGCACACCCTTAGCTAATGACAAGAGAAAATGCTAAACAAAGCACACATCTGTTTACATAGTGAAGTTGAAATAGACAAGGTAGGACATAGTGCAGTATGATGGATAGTGCAAGGCATCTCAGCGATGTTTTCTAGGCTTGTTCACTTGGGCATAGACAGGTGTTACATTGGTGGAATGAGGGTATCCGCCTTCGCCATCTGGCTCACTGTAAGGTGGAGGTGGTCTTCTGTCTGGTGCTGTACGTCGTCCGCTCTCTCTGCCACTGTCTCCTCTCGATCGACTTCTTTCGCCGTAACCATCAGTATACGATGTGGGCATAGCACCGACTGCTGGGTAACCCTTCTCATCAACTTTGACGTCAGCGTAGTCAGAGAACTCATCATTTCTTGTGTGTCTAGGCCGGTCTGCTGCATTGTCACTAAGTTTCCCATATATCAAATTTGGTTTATTCGGGTCTGCATAAGTTTGATCTTGTTGCTGTTTTCGAGTTATGTCACTGGCCTACAAAAAATAATCAAAGAAACGTAGAAGCGAAACTAAAAGCTAGTTGTAATATAATATTGCTACAAAATAAGAGTACCATTGACAGTTTTCACTAAGTGCTGAAAACTATTTGACATATGTCCTTAAGCGCTCCTCAATCACAAGGATAAAAACAGCCAGTGATTCTACATGTAAAACATCTAGGATAAATGAGGCTCAAAAGCACTAGAAGACAAGAACTGTTTTATTCCTAACTACACGGTCTCAATGTTCTGCGAGTTACAAACGTTATAGGGTAAGCGACTCCATAATACCACAGTTGCCAATGGAAGACCTCTTTCTCCACACGTGTTATGACTTGTTTATGGAACATTCAACTGCAGTTGACTTAGAGGATATCTCGTTGAAGTTTTACAGGGAGAGTTCTCCATATGCATAAGATAGTGCTGTGATATTCAGTGCATTCTTAAATTCAAATCTTTGCTTTATTGGTGACCAATACAGGCCCTTTAGTAAAGGAGTGATGTAATCAATCATATTTGTTTATCCCAGTTGTTATCCTTGGTGTTTCATTCTAAACATATTTTATGTTCTGTATTTGGAACCTGGTAGAGTACATAGCAACCTTTTGCGATGGTGGACCTCATTCATAACACAAAAGGATTCTGATCAATGAAACAATAAATGAGCTCAAGGGGGCCTAGAGATAACCAAAGGACTAAACAAGGTGGAATTGATTATTATTGAAGGAGACATGAAACACTCAGTTCTGAGCTCTCAAAGCCTCTTAGTAGCATCAAGGTTGCTGTGCCGAGCTTATCAGATGACATTTGGAAAAGAGATATTTCCTATTAAAGTAGAATTGCATAAATAGAAATGAAAAAACACTATCATCTCACCACTGCATACTGGCCTTCCTGAAGTGGGTAGTGAGTCTCATGGCTACTGAGAAACAATAACATATATTAAAACCTGGAGTTGCTGAATATGCTTATGCTAAGCAGACAAAGATTTCAAAGCTAAGAAAAGACGAGGAACGGGAATGATAGAAAATAGTTAATATCATACACGACTTTTTTTAAAAAGAAAAAAGATTAAATGAAAATGCAGCTCAAATGGCCAAAATCTTAGGTTCGTTTTACAATAGGCAGAAATTTCCGCGAGGAATGAAGATTTAGTGACGATATCGTAGCGATATCGCTACGCATTGTGTAAATTGAAAGGAAACTAAAGTTAGTGCAAAATCGATCAAATATAGTTGCATTTTATGAATCTCAATCCTTCAATTTCGCCATTTTAGGAACAATAGTAACTTAAACGTAGCAGTTAATAAATTGATGTCTTTCTTCTCTAACATGTAGTGTTGTCAAGGGCTGCAGCGGTTAAGGGCCGCAGCGCAGTAAACGGCCGCACTGGGCTCTTGTTATGGGCATTTCCGTTGCAATTCTCTGCATGCTCTCCCTATGCTCCCATTACCTATGCCTATTTAGTATGCATATCTTGCAGGTTTTAGAATTGCTAGCAGGTTTTAGAATTGCATTGGAATTGAGATTTGATTTGAGCAGAGTAGAACTTGATACAATAGATCTTAGAATAATGTAAATAGCTTCCACTTGATTGATTAATTAGAATAAACTTTACATCTAGTCCTCTTCTTATCCCATGCTCGCCCAATTCACAACATGTAGATGGATGCTGCACAAAGAAGCACTTGATACAAAAAGTCATACTACTATCACATAAAGGCCAACGTTGATACTCACTATCTTTTTTGAAAGTTAGACCCTACTGTTATCAATCGTTCGATTTTATATTTCTCTTGTTGTAGTCTGCGTTTCTCATTATCCTAAAAACTTGTGTAGTTTTTCAGTTTCACTAGGAATGATTCCTCGTAGAACTCGATTGACTGGATGATGTCGAATGCTGTTACTTGTGTGCAGCAGTGGAATCTCTTAACGATCCTTCTCTCTCAACAATTCTCGTCAAATCTGGACTCCATTGAGAGATAGAAGTGATAATAGTTACTCTTTTCCTTCAACAGCAGCTACCTGCATTACATTTAATACATTTAATAGCGTTTCTCTCTCCAGACATTCGGGTTGAGCGGCCATTTTGACCACAGAGCCAATATTATAGGAGTTTGTTGGCCGAAAGCAAATATAAGCATTTCCGCCAAGGAGAAGATGGAAGGGATTCTATTTTTCAGCCACGTAAATATTCCGCTAACTCGCCACTTCCAAACTGATCTACGCATGCGCTATGGAGGATTATTCTGCTTCCTCCGAAGTATTCTGCCTAGTGTATAACGATCCTTAAGAACATCTTTAAAAAATCAGAAGGCTCAATTTCCATAATGCAGTGTTTTTGTTGGCCAAAGAATGTTATTATGCATTATTATATTCGAATAATAAAGATGGAAATCAAATTTGAGTATAGAAGATTAACAAAGAAAGTGTAATTGAAAGTGCAAACCCATTCTAGCCAGTTGGTAAAGAACTTTTTATGAAAATCTCAGGCTCAATTTTGGAAAAAGGTAAGAAAATTGAGGCTCAGAAAAAATGATGCTTTTCTTATAAAAAAGACGTGTGTACATGCCAAGTCATAAAGCACTGGTGGGATTAATTTCTCAGATGTCCTACAGTTCAATAAAAAGCAAGCAGAAAAAACACTTCATAGCAGAGTCCAGAAAATTTGGAGACACAGTTTACATACCCAGATTCAGTACCACCTTTACTTCCTGGAATCAAATGAGTGTGATATTAGGTAATGTAGAATGTAACTGGAAGTCATCAAATTGCAAATATTAGCCTCTTTATGACACTTTTCAAAATTATACCGTCAAGGTATCCATGATTCCATCATGCTAACTAAAAACTAAGGCCATCTAGCAACGCTTTACTTTAGCTATCAAATGCAGCTGGAGGCAGAGCATAACAGTGTTTTTAAGCTGAAGTTTACACTCAATGATCATGAAAAACTTAGACAGTCAATCGAGTAATTGATTTGTTCTAACCATCACGGCTGTCCTAATGAAACAAATGTGACTCCATCCTACAAGGGAGCAAAGTCTTCCAGCTACAATGAGTCTTACTAAATCAACGACTTAAGATCGATTTAAAGCTGGAAAGATCAGCCCAGAAAGGCAATATATTTTTCTGTACAAATAAAAGCACTCTTTCGTAATCAACCGGTCAATCAATCTATCCATCAATCAATGAATCAATCAATCAATCAATCAGTCAATCGCAAGTAATTTACTGAGCTATCAAGCGAGTGAGTGAGGGAAATCTACTTATCCGAATACACTACAGGCCAGTAGCATAATCTTGCAGCAAACTCATCTAACAGAGGCTATTTTTTTAAGAAAGGTTAATATCATTGAAAGATAAAATTATTGATCTATTACCTGGTAAATACCCTTCAATCATGTATGAAAGGTATTGCTTATTTACATACTGTTTCTTCAATTATTTATAACTATCCAGAATGCATCGTGGGAATGCCAAATTACTATATTCTTTGTTTCAACATTCCAATTATAAACGGATATTGTGCTACAGTTATAATTTTAGTAAATGAAGTAATGAGTTCTTCATTCATACTTAATGGAACCTGGAAGCTATCCTCCCTCTTTCTTGTTGATTCCCCACACTCATCACGTATAGTGCCTGAGGACACAAAGGCACTTTTATTTAGATCTAGTTTACATGCAATATCAATCAAATTTTCTCTAAGACAAAAATTTACTCCTAGTCCCATTGAAGTATTTGGCCATAATCAAGAACAAAATACATTGCTTCAATACTTGAACCTGTCTGTCTACTCTTGTTTAGTCAACTCGAAAGCGATACAAGTCGTGACGGAGCGCGCCAAAATGCTTCCGATCAAAATTTTATACGATTTTCTCTTTGCCATTCACATAAGTAAGCAACAGTTTATGATATCTGAAGCCAGATACAATGAGCATCGAAGGGCAAAAGCAAGCATCGATGATTTGAAGAAAAAGCAAAAGCAAATGTCTATCATGAAAATTGTTTCTGATCTGGAAATCGTTTGATTTTCTTCTCTTTTTATGTTTTATGAACATCTTTGACGCAGCTTGAGAGTTATCTGTGGAACAGTAATGAACTATGGGACAATTTGTCTAGCACACAGCTTGATCATCGTCAGCATTTATAGGACAGAGCACGCACGCTTATAGAAGGCACACGACTAAAGGACGGGTGGTGTTGCAATTGGCTTTTGGTCTCAAATTTGGTAACATTTGACAGAGCAGTTATGATCTAATAAAATGATAAACAGCCTCTGCCCCGAAAGCCCAAAAGGAAAATTTATTACTAGATCTAACTAACTAATAATATCTAACTAATATCTAACTATTCAACATGAAATTGCTTGCACCTAGAGAATCCAAGACAACATCTAAAATTCTGCAAAAGGGATTTTTTCTATTGTAATGCACAGAATGAGAATCAGATGCATGAAATCCCATTACATATAAGAATGAGTTCCACGTTTATCTCGTTCACAAAGAAATTAAGAGCCTTCCTGCACAGTTAGCATCCTTTCCCAAAGCAAAATCCCTGGGAAGACCAGCAATATCTACCAGTATTATTTCTGGTTTAGTTAATAATTTCCATTCATTTTTCCTTGCATTTATAACTAACAGCTGAAAAGGAGTTTGTGTTTAAATAAGATAAAGGAAGAAATGAATGAGCATTAAAGAGGAGAAGATGAACTTTGCTAACTTCTATTTATTTACACTTCTCAGATTATATGAAAGCTGAAAGCCCAAATTGAGCTTACTATGGAGACCTCTTGAAGAGTAGCGTTGCTGGCAAAATGAGGAAATCTTGCATTTGTAGTTTTACTACTGCTCGTACAATAACACATACAGGTTTGACTATTTGGGGACCCTAAAATGTACTACATTACTGTGCAGCAGCTCTGTACCTCACATTCCTCAAACAACCGGTTAATCAATTAATCACTCAACAATCAATCAATCAGTCAACCAATTTTGATGTTCATGCACCAAATTATAATGCGTGAAGTTTTGTAAGCAGAACAGTTTGAATTCAAGATTGAAGAAAAACTTTCAAACAAGCCAAATATGCCTTTAGAGTGTGTTTTTCCATGTCTTTGTTACTAATCTATTGCACTAATTACTTCTCTGTTGCAGTTGGGGTTCTACATAAGAATATTAAATAACATGATGTGGTTATGTGCCATTTATATGCATCTATCGTAATATAAAAACAATCAGTTGATAATAAGGGTTTTCTACCAGCACTCCTAATCAAATTTTTGCACTTAATAGAAGTTTGTAGTGATTGTCAACAATTTCCCAGCAAAGTAAAACACTCATGATGAGAGTAAACTTGGAACGGGCAAATTGCTTGAGATGTTGGGTTCACTTACGTTTGGATTTCTTGTTGCAGAAAACAATTAAAACGATGACTATGATAAGAAACACGACACCACCAACTGATGCTCCAACTATCAGACCAATATTTGAATCTGAGTCTTAAAAGAACAATTCAGAAAATAAATAAACCAATTCATTAGGAAATGCAGTCGAACATTGATAAATTTTTACATGAAAAGCAAAGCTCTGGATAAATTGAGCACAAATAATGAAAGAGTCTGAGTACAAATCAAAAACTAGTGTTCTGATATTTGTTTATTTTACTATGCATGGAAAATGAATAACAATAACAAGGTGAAAATGAGAGATGGAAAAAAGACTGAGTATGGCGGCCAGAAAAGATAACTTAGTTCAATTATAGCATTAGATATAAAGATACACAAGTATTATTTGCATTGCGTTTAATATTTGGTGTATTTATACATCAATTGCATCATCAAACGTAAGTCGTATTGTGCATACAGTTCTGTAGGACGGTCGTGTAATAGCGTGAACGAAAGCATTACCAAAACCCCATTTGGTAAAGGAAATGATAGAGACGACAAGGGTGTTTTCAGAGCTGGTTAGACATTCAAGAGATAAAGCTAATACCTGGAGTTTTTGGTTTAGGGCTGGCTGTCGAACTCCCAGAGCTTCCTGAATGTGGAGATGACGATGTAGTAGCAGTATTTTGGCTGACTGACGGACTAGTCGACTCTAAAAGTAGTTTTTGTCAAGGCTCTAGCATTTTCTTAATACAGATAGTGCTAAACATTTTATGCGGTAAGAAAACTGTAAACTTTGCTCTATTGATCATACACATTTAAATTGAAATAACAAAACTAATGATCAATTGATGTTTGATTAACAAAAACCAATATAATTATGAGGAGCAAGCACAATAGAAATAACGAAAATATTATTATTCTAAATGAATGGATGGCAACCATTGCAAATAAAAATTACACGCAAACCGAAGAACGTGCATTTAGAGCACAGCCATACACTGCAGATGCAGTGAAGTTGAAAGATCATTCTAGATATGACATATTAGATATTCCCTGGTCTGCACAAATCTAAAAATAAAAGAAAAGAGTGCAAAGTGGTGTCATACCAGGCGGGGATGGAGTTGCGGTGTGGAGTGGTGTGTTAGAAACTTTTGCAGTGACATTTCTTGAAGTAGACTTGAAACTGACTGTCAGTTGAAAATCAGTAACACTACTGAAAGTTAGGAAACTACACTTTGCTATCTCTCCAATGTTGTATCCTGAATAACTGTACTCGTTACTTCCTGATGCATTTTTAAATACAACTTCATATTTGACATAACATGCACCAGATTCCACTTTATTCCACTTCACTTCAACACATCCTGCTCTTCCAAGTTTTCCTGCTTTCAAACCAAAATCCATGTCCAATTTTACTGCAAGTTGAGAAGACTTCTCAAAGCACAAAAACACAATGATAGGGCAGGGACACAACTGAGTCTAATGCTTTGAATTGTACAGTTTATATCTATATTGAAGGATAGCTACTTTGAGCAATAAGTCAATACTAGGGCAGGGACACAAATGAATCTACGGTTGGGAATTCTTTATTTCCATTTTTATTTTAAATTTGATTTTCCACTGATGGCATATGCTAATGATACTACAAAGAAATTAAAGGACAATTGAAATTGCGCTTGAAAGCAATTTCTCGTATTTGGTAATCAAATAGACATCAGATGAGATACTATCTAGTCCGGAACAGAAACTGGGAGGTAGGGTGGCAAAACGTGTTAAGCATAGTAGTTAGACGATTGCAATAAACAGCGGGGAGGTGTATTAGCAAACTGCTGTACAAAAGCTGAAGGGTTGGTTGTAATTGAAGAAGTAGATACAAAAGTATCGGGGTCTGCAATTGAAAAATAGGGATGAAAACGCACCACATAGAAAGATACGAATATGTTGTCAGTGTTTCCAACGGCAATCGTTCTCGTAAAAGACGTCAGTTGGCTGCGAAACTTATGGATCTGAACATTTTTTATTTAGGCTCAGAAAGAACAAGTGGGGGAGGGAGACGTTTGCAATAAGAAAGTCCTGGTATGAATATGGAATGACATTTTTGGAAAAAACATAGTAGGGTGAAAACGTCTAGTCCGTGCTTGAGAGTAGAGTGATTATATAGCTTGCCACATTGCTGTTTATATATCAGGAAACTCCTATAAGGAGACTCTCATATGTATAGCCATCTTAAACTAGTGCATTTGTCTTATACAAATAGGAGAGGCAGGGCAATCAAAACTGACCAACCAGAGAGCACTGCCTCCCCATCGTTTTGCAGTAAAGAATTTTTGCTAGCTCATATTCCAAATGCTTTAAAGCTCATGGTTTAGCCAATACAAACATAAAGAATTCCTAGTCTATCTCCGACCTTGACCAATTCATTAAATCAGGTCCAAGAACTTTCAAACTACACTGATTCCACTGAAGTGTCCAGTAAAGAATAATAAATATTTGAAAACAAGGAAAATAAACTTACACAAAACAGTAACATTTGTGGATGCTGTCTTTGATGATGATCCAATGCTATTCTTTAATGTTGTTTGTAAAATTCTCCCACAATAGCTTGCATTAATATTATCCAATGCATATGTTGATGAGTACACAAATGGATACAACTGTACACTTGGAACATTAGTTGGAGATGAACCAGTAAGATGAGGCCATCTGAAATCAGCTGATGGTTGCGGATTTCCATCCATGTCAATTCTCAACTGTAAATTTGAACCTTCATTTACATCCAAGGTAATCGGGGGCCTTACTATGAAGTCTGGGATCCCTGTTGTAAAATTTAGAAAGCCAATCTGATACAGTGTTTGAGTGGAAAGTGCAAGCTGTTAAGGTGCTGATATAGATATAATGTAGTTTAAAAGATGCTCTATCTATTTAAATGCACGTCGCTCTCATTGAATGACGCCGACAATGTGTTATGAAGAATGAAGGAGAAAATTGGTTACACAAGTCTGTCATTTTTACGCATTGTTTGCTTTAAGACAGGATGCAGAAAAGATTCCTCGGGATTAAGAGCTCATGTTATTATGACACGTAGCATCATGAGATGAAATGTTTATCAAACTTCTAGTACTGAGAAATGAATCTGTGCATTAAACAAAATCAAATTACACCCAAGCTTTTTCTTAAAATTTCCTTATTTAAGTGGTGAATTAAGCAATCTTTCCATCAAAGTTGCACATAACACAAAAACTAACATGTCATTATATTATCGGGTGCGTGTAACACAAAATCAAAGCAAACCTCGGTGGACTTAAATCCCGTCCCTCGATCAAAAATTTCCTCAGGATCTTTACGGAGCGGCCCGCTGTGCTGCTTATCGCAGAAAGTGATAAAAAACGAATCAAATCATATGATCTCCATCAGAAATCACAAATTGAAAAAGTAAGTAAATTTAGAAAGGAAAATATTTAATGCTCATGCCGTTTATAAAAAATGATGACAACTGGTATCAACTCGCTTCTAGTGAGTTCTATACCACCATGAGTACCAACATGTCACTTGATACAGTGGGGGTAACGGACGTAGTTTTGGGTTAGGAGAACTCAAACGGGCCCTCAAGCTTTTGCGCCATTGAATGGGGCCATCTGAGGTTTTCAGATTACTGTAGCATGACGCTCCTACGTTCTAGATCTGGCACTTTTGCAATAACGATACGGTTTAGAAGACTTCAATATGTGACCTTGGTAAATAACTGGGGGTAGTACCCCTCTGAGATAGGTTATATATAGCAAATGGGTTCATTGACATGGGGTGACATGTCAACAGGCACGATGCCTTTCTTTCAATATAGCTATCATTGTGAAACTAATGTAAGAATACATTGTGAACTCTTTCAGTGAGCACAAAAAAAAACCGTCACTATCAACAAATTAGTAAAAATTTGCAGCTTACGGGCCTTAGCAACAGTACTCCTTGAGATTGCTATGGAACAACAAAATATAATATTTTCAAGCATAATTGCAGGACAAAATAATATGAACAGATCTCGTACCAATTACATTGATAGAAACAACTGGCCTCAAGTTGTATTTCTTGGGCTTTGGTCCTGCACCAAGATCTGCATCCACCGTCACATATGATGAAAAATTGTACGTTGAATCATTATAGTGAAGATTATGAACCACTAATGTACTGTTTGATGATATCACATCAACTCTTCCATTAAATGGTGCGGGTACTGGTGATTCCATTGTTAAGGTGCCATGTTGTCCGGTTCTCTTTGCAAGTGTTTCAATACTTGGTTGTAATGTAGTATTGATTCCAATTCTTTGTTCCTTGTAAGTTGCGGTGACACTGTCATGTCTTCCATCTCCGACATAAGTATAATTCCAATGCAACCAAACTGATGATCCTTTTGCTGCAATGATATGACTTGGTGATGAGTTCACTTCAACTTGACTCACCAATTGCCCTTTCACTGCAAGTCCTACACACAAAAGGAGCAAAATCTAAAACAAACCTAGCCTTCTAGCAATTAATGTACAGTTCAAAGTGTGTCCACCACTTAGAATGATTGCAAACAGAGCAATGGTACATGATAACTTTTCTGTAACTAATTAACTGCAAAAGCTCATAGCATAAAAAAGTAGGTAGAACCAATGTGTGCATGCTAGCATATGTGGTGATGAGTGTATTTTATAAAATTAATCATAGAGTATATGAAAATTGAACAATAACCTTTGAAGTCTCTAACTTAGAAAAGCAGATGCGCTTTAGGAAGGACAGTACTATCACACTTTAATGTTGAGGATATTAACCCCTAGACGCACACTATTAACATCCTCTAACAATTATTCAGTGCTCCACAGTAGACAGCACCGAATCTATCCGTCCGTAGACTTTATCCTATCATCAACATACTGGCATGCAATTATCTTGATTTAGGGTTGGCGATGCATACAAACAGGAGAGGTGGCTGGATAACTTGTTTATTTTTCCTTACGCGTAGCTGCGAGCGGTTTGACTCCAAAGTCAGCATTGAGATCATTGCAATATTTGTAAAGTGTCTCTGTGGTGCTACTTTTAACGATCACTTGAAAGTTGAGCCCAGAGTAGTATCAAAGGGGAATTTTGGAATTGCAATACTTGTCATGAACAGGTTTTGTGGGTAAATCTTTCCTTGCATCGGTAAGTCATACGATCTTATGAGAGCATTTGCAATCTGTAAGCACAAAGTGCAACCTCTATTGAATCATTTGATTTGTCGAAAATGGTAGCTGACGTGCTTTGGGGATTAGCAGGAGTAGGTTGGGAAAGTTTAATCAGTACACCTTACGACTCCTGAATATAATTCGCCACTAGTCAGATAGGGTGCAGTGATAGCCATTTTGTGATAGAGCGGATCTGTGTTGTGGGAGAATCATAAATACAGTGACTAGCGTGTTTAAGGAAGGAGACTTCATTGTTTGAAAATAAGAATTTCCAATTCGAATACAGTGCTTCCTTTGGAAACAATACAACCCAATAAGTATTGGAATTACAGATGCTCTTACCACTACTGTTTTTGGATTTAATCATAAAGATACCTTCATTTTCATGCCTATCTGATACCCTTGTGGAGCTATTGAGGGGACATTTGCCACATTTATAGCCAAAGCAAAGGGTTATCAACTAAAATTTCTTAAAGTCTCCGTCCTAAGCCCCAATTTCTCTCTCATCCTATTGCTTACATTTCAATCTGCACCCCACCAAAGTTTTAGCTTCATTGTGGCTCTGTTTGAATCACATGACATGAACTGGAGTAACTGATATTTAGAACAAAGAATGTATTTTTCGACAAAGTTTATAAAGAAGAGTGCATCATAGTGGCTTGGTAATGAAGAACAAGGAATAGAAAACCAATACAGGAAACGGTGCGAAATCCGAAGGTAACTATTTTGTGAGGTACGAGTACGGTTCATACTGGATGTAAGCGAGAGAGTTAACTCCACTGCGTAGCAGCAAATGAATGTAAACTTGTCCAAGATGGGGTGTGGCTGTTCCCGATATCATTTGGGTGAAGTCAGGTTAAGGGATCTCGTTTGCCTAATAAAGCTTTTACTACTAGTAAATATGTTAAACAGCCAACTTACTTTATAAAAAACTTTCTACAGTAGAGAGAGAGTGTGTGTGCGTCCTGGAGGGGGGTGAAACTTGCTTGTACCTTCATTTGTGGGGTTTCAGAAGCCTTCTACGATTAAATAAATTTCTCGGTCGATAGTTTTGCGGGTGCAAAGCAATGCAAAGTGTTTCACTTGATGGACACATTTATTATTACCCATGGTTGCAACTTTTGTTTAGCTCCGTGAAAAACCGCACATCCGCAAAGGCAATTGTTTCCATGGCTGTCTGCACTTCCTGCGGCTTTTTGTGCAACTCACAATCACTCGCCAAGTAGAATAAGTTTCAAATCTTGAGTGGCTGAAAGCCCTCATCGCATGCACATTTCTGATGCTGGATTAGCAACCTAGAATTTAGGAATTCGTGAACAACTGCCTGTTTTTAGTACCCTTTAAATAATACGCTTAGTTTAAAATGCGTTTTGAGATATTCTTGATTTCCTTTCAAAAGTAAGTATGTCCATAAATTTAGCAAAAAGCTGCCGTTGTACTCGTTAAATATTTTGACCCGTTCGTAAATTATGAAGCATTGAAAGGTGTTGATTTTTACTTCCCCTAATATAGCATATCGACGAGGGTATGTAGCATATGATCCCTGGGAGAAAACGATAATATTTGAAAGAAATTGTCACTTTCCTCAAAAAAAGGAATTTTTTCATGCACGTATTTACAACCAGCCTTATCTTCGGCAATACCATTTGTGCGATCTCTGGTTACGAGGCTTTGAATTTGGAGCACTGTGCTCATAGCCAATACGCGAATAAGCTAAGCCAATACGCAAATTGAAATTTAAAGAAAATAGAAGATGAAGGGATAACGCTTAAATGATCATCGTCATGATAGTCGTTCCAGAATTCTTGGATGCACTTCTTCGGAGGGTAACTTGGTCAGGATTGCTTCATGCACGAGCGGTCTTTAGAATCGTAGTGGAGAGAGTAGACATTTTAATAGCTATTAACTGTTATCTTTATTCCAACTTAACTGTACAAATGGCTTGGCTAGGTGACTCGCGTCCCTGCCATTGAACCTTCGTGCGTTAACTCAGGATTCACATAGCTCTAACTCTAAATTTCTCGTTCTTCAATAATCATCATTGTTCTCTACGTATAGAGTTCATTCAAATACTGTAGAAATACTGATTTAGGATGTATCATTATATTTGCCGACATAGAGTAGTTGCTAATCCGTACAAAGTAAGAGTAATGCTAGTTTATTCTATTATACAAGGCAGTGGCGAAGCTAGGATGAAAAATTCAGTCCTGCTTTTTTGGAATGAAAGGAAAACACATAAGAGGGGATATCAAAAATTTTCATAACCCTGCTGTTTTGAAACACTCTATGGAAAGTACCCATTTTCAGATAATTAAAGTTAACATACATCTCCTACAAGCATAATTTAATTTGCATGATTTCACTTTTACATTGAAGATAGATTTTAACGCCATTTTTACTGACTTAATTCCCCTTCTAAATCACAGATTGGTGTTTTCAGAACCGCTGTAAAACATATACTACATAGAATTAAATCATATATTTCACTGTTAAAAAAACATTTGGAGATAAAAATTGGATCTTATAAATATCAAATTGTAATTGCCAGGCAAATTAGTCCTCAATGGAAACTCCAATTGAGTTAAGCTATCAATTGATGCTCTATATTCCAACAAGTGTTGGCAAAAATTACCTTCAGTATGCTAAAATATGATTCAACTCTTCCTTGCCATTCGAAAGCCTTGAGGTTTAAAACATCTTTGCAGGCTCTTATTGTAAGGCAGAACAGTGAGACTCAGTAGCTTCTCTTAAAACCAATATTCAGAAGCAAAATATGATTATTATAAACAATGAGGACAATTCTATTCTGCAAATGTATTTCATAAACCAACAACCAAAGAAAAGTGGAATCTATCAGAACTATCATCAAAAAGTTTCAGAAACCTCTCAACTATTTCTCCTTCCCTATCCAAACGAATGATGTCACTGAGCTGCTCCTTAGTAGAAACATCGGTTGTTTCATCTACCTGAATGCTCAAGAATCTACAATTTTCAATTTCCTTGTCAATCTGATCTTGGATGACAGAATCTATGCATTCAATGAGATAATCTTGAATCTCTGAATAAACGCCAGTGAAAACACCAGAATGTATCATTTCTCCTTCTGTCAACTCCCTATTGAGACGACGTTCAAAGACAGATCATATTTTGCACAGCATTCAAGTAGCTCCCAATAATTTCCCTTATTAAGGCCATCTCTAGATTCATCATGACACCTAAAGGCTAATTCTTGTTTGCTTAAGAATAATGTAGCTTCAGAAATGGTTTTAAGCGTCTCCCTGTTCTGCCTTACCTGCTCATTATGGCGCTGCACCTCTTCTCTTCTCGCTCTTGAGAATAGAATAACGACCCTTTCTATCGCATCAAAGGTCTTCCATTTCTTATAGGCCTCCAAATGGCAGTTCCATCACCCATGCTTTCTGCAATCGGAAAGAAAACAACGCATATCTGCATAGCCTTGTCTTGTCCACTTTTGCGATTTTCCTGGAGCAAATAAAAGGCACGGCCAGCAAAAAAATCTTTGTAAATTAGTTGAGCCACAAAGCCATTCTTACTTCGCATACCATCCATCCTGAAACTGGCGATTGGCAGTTCTAGGCCCTAGTTTTGGCTGGAGTCTCTTATGCTGCAAGATCTCCTGCTCACCAACAGTTCTTGCACTGAATGAGTTCTCTATAAGTTCACAAATAATGTTTTCAGCTCCTCGGCTAGTTTCTACAGCCATTTCCAAAACTTAGAACTACTGTCCACAGCTACAACGTAATTCCAAATCGAGATTTTGGCGGTTACAAATGTCCTTCATTTCAAAGTAGGTAGGAGCTGCCATCACAAAAGCTTCTAAGGAAATCACGTGTTAAGCCCTTCAGCCAATCAAAATGTTCAATTCCAGCGCAGCTCCATGACATCACAGCAGCAATACCGTCCTACCGTCCTAGCTCCTACCAGTAAAATTTGGTAGGAGAACGGTTGTTTTTTTCCATTGTGAGGTAGTACAGGCACAAAGACGTGCTGAAACACTCTTTTTTTTGAGCTTCTACCAGCTCCTACCATCTCAGATGTTAGGAGTTGGGTTCAAAACAAAGATATTCTTTGGTAACCAATTAAAAATGATTTCATAAATGGTAAAACAAAAGCTGGGTTGAATGAGTTCGCTATGAAAGAATGAACTAACGGGTTGGGAAATGTTGCCTTTGCTTGAAAATTAAAATTTAGCCACTTTTTAAAAAATTTTATTTTATTGAAATATTTTAGTCCTACTGGGTAGGACAGAAAGGACCTCTAACTTCGCCACTGATACAAAGTCTACTAGCGTATGACGTAAGGGGAAATGATCCTTAATCCCAAAAACAATAGAATGGAGTTCTGCGTAATGCTCAGTCATTAGTACGGGGTTTCCTATAGTGTGCTTAGCTTTACGAAATCATTACGTTTGTATTACTTATATCTAGCCTAACTTATTCTGAACGACTAATATAAAATACTTTGGAGATATACGTACTTCTTACACCTTAATGAATAGACACTACCGATATACACATACGCTTACATTTCCTGTAAACTATAATGATTTTGTTGGCTCATTTCCAGTCGAACCCTCGACGTATCTCACAAACAACTAATAAGAGACGGCCCTCTCAACCTTTCACAAGCCTTGAGAGTCCAAATGCCAAATATAACAACGCGATATGACGTAGACTTCTACAGTCTTCTACAAGTACTTTGAATATAAGAGTATAAGGTATGAGTCCTTGCTGTAAATTATGACAACTCTATCGAAGCAAATAGTGCCAGAAACATAAGAATTGCCCAATGAAGAACGATTGTCTGTACAATATCTGAGGGAAGGTGGTATGCCATTTCAAAAAATTGTATGGCAGCTGAATTTTCATCTTTCTAATGAACTATGATATTATATTCAGTTTTTTTCTGGATGTTCTGTTGAGATAAAAGCAAGAACTGGGAGTTTAACTGAAATCAACGAATGCAAGAGAGGATAGCTTGTCATGCGTCAAAAGAACACAGGTTTGGAAATTTAAATGAAATTGCGAAAGAAGTTCACCAATGCGATGTTGGCTAAACTGCAATCAAGTATATTAAAGGTATATCAAGTATATCAAGTGAAAAATAGTACATAAATATGTTTCTAAGCCGTAGAAGAAAACGAAAACCTTTCTATTTCAGCAAACAACCACCTGATCCGTCTTCAATAGGTCTGAGGACATAGTAAATTGTTCATTTACGACTGCAAATATATATTGTATTACCTGACGAGTATCGTTTTGGCCTAGGAAGGGACTAAAGATTGTTAAGAGTATGAATAACAACTTCTGAATCAAATATTCTCAAAGTTTTCAACCGACTTAAAAATGCATCTGTTATGATCTGTATTGAACCTAATGGCGTAGGCTGACATGTGCAATGTGATCCAACAATGAATGCCACATGTAATGCTTCTTTGCTTCAAGAAATTTATCTCAAAGCATCCCTGACATTTACGTGAATCTAACAAAACATTTTAATTTCTATCATCTTGATGCAGCACTTCACCGAGCAGAGTTACCCCAAAACTTCGTCCGAAAGGAGTACATTACTTCTCCAGTATCCTGCTTAAAGCTCTGATCTGAAAATACTTGAAAACGTATGGCTGTTCATCAAGAACCAGCTCAGAATAATGTACAATGTCTTCGGATAAATGAATATAATTTTATTCAACGTGTTGATAAAGTTTGGTCTCATATTTTCACAATATTACATCCATCAACTTAATGCTTCCATTCCAAGAAGTCTCTAAGCTGTAAAGAAATGCGCAACTACCCATCAAAATATAGAGTAAAGATCTGTTGTACCAAAAGGTTTTCGGGACAAAGATTAACTTTTCGAATTTCCAAATTGTATTTTTATCATTGGCCGTATTTCCATTTCCTATTGCTTTTGATTTACTGATGCAATTTGCATATAATTTCCATAACCAGGTGCCTGATTAAGCGTTCGCCATTACATAAGTTTTGAAGTGGTCAAATAATTTTCAAACGTAAGCGTACTTATTTTTGAAAGAAATTCAAGAATATCTCGAAAAGACATTTTATATGATGTGTTACATTTGAGGGTTACGAAAAACGAGATTAAAATTGCCCTAAATTTCGTTATGAGAGGCATTTGTTGAGGAACTCCTGAACTCTCATTGGCTAATCTAGTATCAAAAACTTGCATGTGATCAGGGCTCTCTGCCAATGAAGATTTGAGCCCTATCCTTCGCCAAGTAAGCAATGAATTCTCCCTTTAAAGCGATTTCCCTTGCACTTTTGACGAAAGAATGTCTTGCTTCAGTTGCACGGGTAGGCCAGGCTTTTTTAACATCTAGTATATGCTTTGATATGGTCATTTTTTGTCTCAGCTACCAAAGTGCATTCCATGTACTTACGCCCGAAGGTCTTCCGCGTTGGGTTGTGAAACTGTTATCAGAATTCGCCTCTCACTGCCAACCACAGTGGCACCTAGCGCTGACACTAAATACATAGATCCCTCTTATCTTGCAAGAACTTTGGATGGGCTCCTGGTACTGAAAGTGTGTTTCTAACTTGGCAAGCAAATCCTTGCTATTTGGTAATAACATCTTTGCTCTTAAAAACAGTTATACTCTAAAACTCATAATACGCAGGGGAGTGGCGTCTAGGAAGTGTCTGAAATTAATGATCGGGGATTAAAAATAAGTGGAGTAGGGGAACCGTGAAAAGAGAGCATACATAAGAAAAGAAAAGAAACTGTTTGTAGATATGTCTGTTGACGTAGAAGCAGCACAACAGAAGACGAGGATATTTCAGTTTCTTCGGAGTCACTACATTGATATATTGAGAGGAATGATCTATGTAGATATGAAGTAAGTCCAAAATTGTTAAAGTGAATAGATGAAGGGATTATAATAAGCAGCGGTGTTTACAAATCAACGGGGTCATTATGTCCTTAACATCCCCTCAGCTTGTAATGGGTTTGAGGATTTTCTGTTTCTCTTATGTCTTTTGCATCTTTCTGCATTCTAAATCATCATTCATTTTGTTACTAAAGTTTTCAAGCCGTTCGACTTCCCTTTAGTATTCATAGGGCGTTAGCTAGAAGACTTTACAAAACATAGCACCATTAGCCTGGTTCATACCGCGCGGACTGAGAACTAGTTTGTATGCTTGTAGGGGAAAACCTCGTTGTTGTAGTTGCACGTGTTCTGAAGGAACTTGCGATTCGATGTAGAAACGTTTGATATTTATTATTACAAGTCATGAACATGGACAATTGTATTTGTACATCTTTGTCGAAGAAAGATTGTAGGCCAATCAACCAGCGGCACAATTGAAGAACTCCTTCAAAGGATTAGAAATTGTCAACGATATCCAGCCCTCGTTAGGACACTCAGGGATAGGAATTATGATTTTCCAACAAGCCTAGACCCCGTGTTAATCCCACCACCAAGTGCCAACTGGAGATCAGATAATGTTGAATATCCTGTGGTTACTGAAGATATGCTTAAAACTTATGTGTGCAAAACTGCAAGGAAACTCAGGGCAGCAACAAAAGGCGTACATGATGCTGCAAAGCCGAAAACTTGCCTCTGTAAAGATTATAAAAGATAATAAAAATATATTTGTGAATGCAATGATTAAAAAGTCATATGGTCACCAGATTAGACCTGCAGTTGTGCTTTTTCAAGACATAAACCTACAGAGTGCTTACTGTATTTGTCCAATTGGAACAAGTGGGTTGTGTTGCCATGTTTTGGCTTTGTTGCTTTTTTGAAGCATTATTGTGTGACTGGGGAGAAGATCCTTGATCTAACTTGCACTCAGCAATTACAGAAATTGCACAGGAGAACAAGAAAGGGACCAATTCCAATGACTCCTCTCAAGGACATAAAAGTGAAGTCAGCTAGAATGAAGAAAGAAAATAAAGGCATTGTGATTTCACCAGCTGATCCATCTGAAAGTTACTTAAAAAGAGATGTAAGTCCAATTGTCAATGAACTTTTTAAAAAGCTGGAAAAGGAAAAGCCAATTGAAAATCATATTCATTCTGTTGTTGTAAGCTCTGAAATTGGAAGAAATTCTTCATTAGGTCAGCACTTGATTTACAAGTATAATTATCATGCAGTCTGTGCACTTATTAACCATTAGTATTGCAAGACTGAGCTATATGACAACACACTATTTGATTTTCCTGCTATCAAGGAAAGCAACATTGGAATGCAGGGTTCTTTTGAAAACAATTTGGTAAAGTCAAGGAATGACCAAATACAAAGCTTGACTGAACCTGTTGTTGAACAAGGTATTGCTTTGCCAAGTGAAAAAACTGTGACAGTGTACAACAGCCTAAATCTTATCTACAAGGAGGTATGGCATGACCTTGATAGGCAGCTATTAGAAAGACTGCCTGTTGCGAAGCTTGATGTCAGCTCTTTAGAACTCCCATTCCCAGGAGGCTCTAATTATGTAGAAACTGTACAAAATACAAAGCATGGCAAGAGGCACAGAGACATAGTGACTGCAAGCAGACTTCCAGCTCTTCTTAGCTTTTATGGCAAGGCAACATTTATTGCAGGCATGGAAATGGATAAGGAAAATTGAATGGGGTAGGAAATTTGAGGCAATAGCCATTGAGAAAATGATGCAAGAATCTAAGGCTGCTATCAAATCTTGTGGATTTTTCATTGATCCTTGCAATGAAAGATATGGTGCAAGCCCAGATGGGCTTGGGCCAGCAGCAATTCTACTAGAGGTTAAAACTCGAGCAGAAAACTCAGATGGTCCTCTTATTGCATTGAAGAGCTACCCACAGTACTTTGTGCAATTCCAGTTGCAAATGAATTGTACAAATGCCATATTTGTTGTTGAAAATGGACACTCTTACCATAAAGAACTATCTAGAAGCTTAAAGAACTATCTAGAAGCTTAAAGAACAATCTAGAATTCTGTAGAAAAACCTAGAACTATCATACTACATATATTGCGTAATATGACAAAACAAAATAGTGGACTAAAATTAGAACTATGAACTTTTATCATCTGGAACATTCTAGTATATCAGTTGCTTTTGTATAAATAGGACAGGCATTTGTAAAGAGAAAACACTTGTAATTTATATGTTGGAGCAGACAGAGCTACTCTGCAAAGATAACTCAAAATATTTTAACATTTGTGATATTGCAATCATACCACCCAGACACTGGAAGGAGTCACTACTTTCTTATTAAAAGGAACTATGTTCTCCTTTCAGTTATCCAAGATGTTTTGGATGCAATGATATGCAACAATAAGATCCTGGTATTGCCACATCAAGAGCAGAAAGAATATGGACTACTTGGGTTAATTGGTGTCATTACCCAATTTTGAATCCTTAAGAACACTAAGAACATTAATAAAAACATTATGCAGAGATATTCCAAGAGTTAACTTTATAAAAAAGCATCAAAACAATGTCATGTAGTTACTTTTAGAATTTAATTAAAGAGTTCTCTCAAGTGCCTAATAAACAGGTGTCCTAATAAACAGGGGGTCAGAATTTAAAAAATGGCTTACAATATTATACAGCAATGGAAAAAACAAGAACAGGTTGTCATAAAATAGTTTTAGAAATATGTATTCAGAAGCAGATATTTTGCCTTGTAAAGTGGGCATGAATAGTACTAACAAAGAAAGGAAATATAAAGAGAAGTTTGTAAACCTTCCTTGTCTTTAAAATTAATAAATGGGGCTCTTAATTAGGTTGGAGGGGCTGGAAAACATAGAAAAATTAAGAAGTGGGGCCATTTATTTGGCACTTGAGAGTACTTTTGAACAATGATATCTATTTTCTCATTATTTATGCTTTAGGGCCAATTGGAGCCATGGTTAAGTTAACAACATGGCAAACCATCTGCCATGTTGATGAAAGCAGGTCTATCTGGTTCAAAAGCCAAACTTTATTTAAGATTGTCCAGTTTCTGACTCTTCCAATAAACCGCTCAACATGTATTCGTGCTGCTGCAATGTCAAAATTAGAAGCCACATCTTTTTGAGAAAATTGATCACTGTCCTATTGTTTTGGTCTTGTTGTAGTTGAGGCAGAGAAACAAGATAGCGTCCTTTTTGAATTATATTTTAATAAACAACAAAAACAAACAGCATATTAAGAATAACACTAATTTCCTATCTTTCGATCCCACCCTCACTACTCCTCATCACAACTGGCCTCAAATCGTAAAGTCTCTAATTAAAAGAACCACGCGGTTCTACTACAACTGCGCATGTCAAAATGACGTACCAAACACGGGGGTATTTTACGACATTATAACAGGTCTGTTCAAAGTAATCCCTTTGATTGCACACAGCTCTTGTATGGAAAATTCCCTGTCAGACATAATTTCATGTTCTTCTTGAACAAACTTAAGAGCACCAGCTTTCTCTGTTATCTCTGAATTTGAAATGGACCCAGAGTATATTTCACTGATCCCATTCCATGGGGAGCAATACCAATAAGGGCTTTTCCAGTCACAGTGTTCTTGTAATTTGAAAACATCAAAGAATTTAATTCAAAGTTACTGGCACTTTGAAATTTGAATTCAGTTGCATCAATTATTAAGTCTGTTTTACCATGGCCTGTATCTTTGAAAATTTTTTGGCATCTTATGCAATAAAAACCTTCCAGAAGGTCTGAGATCTATCTGATTGAAAATTATTGCCAAGAAAATAACCCAAGCAGTAAAAATTCTTTGCACAGTAATTCTTGACTTGTCTAGTGCAATAGCCATTACACCAATATGCAATGAATATCTACATATTGCCAAAACTGTTACTAGATCAGTTTTTGTATCAAGAGACCTTTGGCCTGAGCCCTTAGAGTGTGGGTAGTGAATCAAATGAATGTAAGGCTCAACACATGCCATTATCAAATTAAACTGTTCAATTGTTAACCCAGTGAGATAGGAAAAGTTCTTTGGACTTTTCATCAAATTAATGTAAGTAAATTCTTTCGGTTTAAGGTTATTAATTATGGATAATAGCTCTTGGCTCCTTATCTCCAAGTGGTTTTTTCTTCTATTGTTACCTTTAGTGAATCTTTTAGGTCTTTTATCTGCTCTTCCAACTTAGCAATTACTTAAGCTCCTTTTCGATGTTGTTGTGCAATTGGATGCACATCATTGTCACAACAATTTAAATTGGTTGCTGGGGCAATTGACCCCTCACCATTGCATCTCCCAGGTAATACTCTTCTTTCAGATTTGGGGTTGTCTGAGACACTTTCCGCTATCCTCATCACAAGTTCAAATTTTTTTCACTTTCTTTAAGGTTTTCCTTTGCTTTGTTGATGCATTCGTAGCAGCATTAACAGCCTTTAATGCATTTTTATATTTTATACGATGACGGCCAACCTGACTCGAGGGCACTGCAAAAGTTGGCAAATCGTTCGTGTTCTTTCTCACGCCATTTTTCCAATGTGCTGCACAAATATGTCCGTTTCTCCAGTTGAACCCTGAGGCCTTTAAAATTTTTCGATACTCTCCCTGTACCTGTGGGTTACGAGAAAGCCTGTAGAATTTAATCGGCTTCACTTTGTCATCAAGAGAATTGTGATTGTTAAAACAAAGCGCGGATCTGCAAACCAACGAACCATGTTGTGAAGACCGAGCAAAACAAGAAGACTGGCAACCGCTACAACAAAATTTTCCCCTACAAGCAGACAAACTAGTTCTCAGTCTGCGCGGTATGAACAAGGCTAATGAGAATCCTTTTTTCCCAACAGTTAGCGGGTGTCGTAATTGAACAATTCTTTATTCATGGTACTGCAACATGAATGCAATAACCTGAAATGAATCCTGAGAGTGAGCGTTGCAAAAACGCTTGGATAACCAAGATGTCGAACGGAGTGACTCAAGGCAAATTACACAGAAGGATTTTCAGGAGATGTCAGCCAAGATTTGGCTATTGGAAAGAGAAAGTAAAGCCTTCTAGGATGAAACTTTGGCGTTAAGGTTCGAGAATTTCGAAGTAGAGGAACTGTTAAATAAATGTGCTTATGAAAGTGACAGAAAAAGGAAATAAGTCAATTTAGCACAACAAAATGGATAGGAAATTTTTATACCAATGAAGAACAGAAGGAAACAGCACAAAGAACTAACAATCTTAAAAATGAAAATAAGGAAAGACTTGCAAACAAGATTATAGCACTGGCTGTTGATATAAAGAGAAGGGTACCAAACGTTGCAGTATTGCGAAGTATTTTCAGAGCTGAGTTGCAGATGGAACACAAGATAAGAAGATTAATTTATCTAGTTGAGGCTGGGGTAAAGGAGCATGACATCAACTTTATATCACAAGATAGTATCGAAGCTGGAGGTTTAGACAAGTGGGGACTTCACTTAAACTTCTACGGCACAGACGCTTTAGCAGGTACGTTTTTAAACTTCACCACCTCACAAAAAAGCTGCAACATTCTTTCCACATACTAAAAGCTGTTACCGCTTCTTCTTGCAGTGGTAAAGTTCTGTAGTACCAAAAGTCTCTTTTTGTAAACCTCGTTACATCTAATTGACTGAATAGCGTATCTAAGCACTATAACACATCCTCAAGTAATTTAACGTTGCATACTTCCATGACGAATATTTCATTCTTCCTGAAATCAGGTCCAATTAGTGTAGACCCTGAAATATACACTTGAGATACTGGATGTAAATCCTTTTCATGTACAGAAGGCTATACCTTAATACCATGACATTTCACCAGAAGCATGGAATGCATTTAGGCTAGCCGGATGCCATTTTGACATACACCATGTCCGTTGTACGACTTCTAATACTAGACAATCAGGCCTTTGCTGATAGGAAAACATCATTTCTACTTATATTAATAAGAAAGAAAGGTACAGATGAATTTAAGATATTTTATAGATGAAACTAAATATGAACCTGGGAATAGCTTTTCTGAATGGATGATGAGTCCAGATATCACAAGCCATTTGATAAGAAACTTACTATCCATGAGAACTTCGTGATATAGCATTCCTATCTATGACGGTATAGTGCAAAGCGTATATTACATGCCTTGATATGGTCATTTCTTGTCTCAGCTACCAAAGCAAAATGAAGGCAGCTATCACTAAATGGAGTTCGAGAGTCAGCTCTACATGGATGCACTTAGTCTGGCAAGACGCCATTTTGACATTCATCATGCCCTTGGTGCGATTTCTAATACTAGACAGGCACGCCTTTGCTGGTAATAAAACATAATTTCTACATGCATAAATAAGAAAGACAAGTAAAATTGATTCAAAATACTGTGTACATGAAACTAAATATGAACCTGGGAATAGTTTGTCTGAATGCATTATAAGTCCACAAATCACAAGCCATTTGATACGAAACATTCTCTTCCATATGCTTCTTTGTTCTGTAAATGTCAGATGGCTTACATCCATGAGAACTTTGATCAGTAAGGTAGTATTATTGTAAGTGTAATAAGTAAGTAATTTTATCTAAAAGCTAGAAGGAAGTCGAACAAAAATAAGATGCTGCTCTTTCTCGGACCAAACCTTCGCTGCGTTGAAACTTTACCAAAAGTTTTCACAGTCAATCAACCATAGGCGGCTACCAGCCGTCGACCTCAGCGATAGTCTGGCCGCGAGTGGCAATATGAAATCCCTTATCGATGAAGAATGAATTTGCTCCCTCTTATCCGGCTTGTGATAAATTAACTCATAGTCACAACGTGTGATTCACAAAGTTATGACGGCAGTGGCCTTGAGCTGTATCTGTTGAATAAAGTGAGTTTATTTTGTAATCAAAAGGCGCTCATATGATGTGCAGTACAAAATCAAGTCATTTTTGTGTTGGTGACAGAACACGACATTGCTTGATTCTGAATATAGCTGTAACGGTATGTTGTATTGATTATCAAAGGTTCGTTGCTGTGATATGATTTTTATGTAGAAGTATATATGGTATTAGTGCTGCTGCAACATTGGAAGACAGCAAAAGACAACTGTGAAAGTTTTCATTAATAGAAATTTCCATTACGAAACAGCACCATTTTAGCTGCTTATGGCAGAATTGTTTCACTATTTCAAGAACAGTTAAGGCTGTAAGCGGTGGTGATTTCTAGGGCCTGACAGGTGGATCCCCTTGGTTATATTATAGTCTTTCATAATTACAGTAAATTGTCATATGTACATCTTTAAAAATATTGGCAGGGTTGCAACTAGGCCACAACCATTTTATGACATTGCACCGAGATTCCCAATTGTTAGAGGTTGTAGACGTCAGCCCTGGCTGGAACTAATGGTATTTTACCTTGTAGTTGAATTTGCTTGTGCAATACAATTCTAGGTAGTTGACTAGGTTGTAGGACTCTCAGTTAATAATGCCCTGGAAATTCCTTAAAATGACAAGTTTTTATATTTGGGTGATTTTTAGACATTCAATTTTAAAGATCAAATTTTTAAATTGTTAAGTCAGGCACGCACCTTGGGGAGGAGATATGGAGCTCTAGAGCCTTGCCCTTCACAGCAAAGAGCAAAAGTACCCTCTCTTGTAGTCCCCCCTCCCCTGCTAGAAAGGGGCATTTCCCTTACATGGAAAAGAGTTCGTTGCAAAAATGCTCCTGATGCCAAGCCTCTGGTCCCCATTGGGCTTTCTCTACCTTGATAAGAAATGACATGAAAGATTAGTGCTCTTCACAGCAGTGATTTCAGTCAACCTCCCACAAGTATTTTCTCACCTTATCAATCTAAAAAACAGTATTTAAAGGCATCCTCTTTAGCAAGTTTTAGTGTTCTCTTACTCATTAATTGGACCTTGAAAATTCCTCATTGTGCAACTATAAGGATGCAAGAATTTCTGATGTTTTAACATATCTTTGGAGATTTTCCTTGCCATTTGTAAGCATTAGCCAGTTTGAATATAAAAATATAATGTCAATGTATTTTAGATGAGTACATTAAATCCTCCTTACAATATTTGACACTTGGTGAGCCAAAATTAACTACTTAAAAACATAGTTGAGTTTTTAAATAATAATTTTTTTGGAACATTATGAATTAAATGATTTTACATTGTAACCAAAGGTTTTTTGTAATGTCTGCGATGGAATTTGGTAAAGTTTCTCCATACCTCCGAAAATAATGTTACTAGCACTCTGAGTTTTAAAATCCTCTTGTTTTAAATAATTTATGATGTAAGCTGTTGAATTGGGAGAGATTTTGCAACAATATCATGGTTTTCTTAGGTAATGGACATAACAGAACTGAAATGGCATCGTATAATGGACTACTTTTAATATCTAACACTTATCCTAGTCACATGGTCAGAGGATGAAATGATTGGCTTACTTTTCAATATAATTTTCATGGTAACTACACCGCTATCTTTGTTAACTTCATGCTTTATTGCCATTTCAACATGAAAAAAAAGTCACAAAAGACTTGATTGAGGGAATGCAGAGCAAGAATAGAAGAAATTGAAGCTGTCTGTTTATCTAATCTGAAGAAAGATGAATAGACAAAAAGGATGGAAAGAGGAAGGATATACAAGTTATTTTAAGTGCCAATGTCATTAAACAATGACATGCATTAAGTAGACAAGGATGGCCAACTTCAGATCCAAGAAGAAACTGTCAGGCACAGAAGCAGAATATAGTGAAAAAAATGCCAGTATTTAAATCAAAACAACCATTTGGTAGGGCTGTTTATAAAGTATCAAAGTGATTGCCATTTGGACTAAAAGGAAGAAACTGGTTCATAGAATCCCATGAAATGAGAAAAAACCCAAGACACACTAAGAGTGTTTTCATGGCAACTCAGATGTCAGTTAATTTTGATTTTTAAAATAGGATGATGATCTCGCAACTTCATGTTTTGTGTATGTAACGCAGAAATTGCAATATGTGCGTGTTTTGGGTTGTTTTTCCGTAGATTAAGGCGTGTTTTAGCCTGTTTCAAACTTGACTTTGTGCAAGAATGTGGAATAGTATCTGGCAAAGCTTTGCACACCATTAGATCCCTTGATTGAAATGGAACATGAAACTGAGGCATGATATTTATGGAATATTAGGAAGTAAAAGTTAGTTAAAAAGAGTATAGCTCAGAGTAAAGCTTCTTATGAATTACACCTTCGATATGACATAGGGGTTATTCATTTAGTACGTATGCACGAAGGGGGATGGAGTCGAGTTAATGTGTCCGCAATTCTTAAAAGGGAGGAGGGTCAAATTTTTGCTACTTTGGTGCATACGTACTAATAGAATGACCTCATAGTCATTTTTCGGTAGAATGTCGATGCAAAAGACGAAATTGCGATCACGGTATCGTTGGTCGTTTATTGAACAATGCATGTCAGCTTTCCCCTTACACCACCACCATGATGAACAATGTTGGGCGTTTCGGCGCTGCTGCAAGCAAACTGGATACTTTGAACCACCTAAAGTCGGGTTTATGGATGGTATAAGTCATAAACGAACTAGCTTATTACGTTGCCTAATTGTGTCTCCTGTTATGGTTACCTAGATATTTCAAATACTGAAATTTTAAAATAGTAGTTTGTCAAATTCTCTATAAGAAGAAAAAATCACATTTGTGCATGAGTACTATTTTGAAAAATGATAATATAGGGCTGTAGCATGAGCCAGGAAGCATAGTGGTTAGAGCGCATGCCTCCCATGCAGAAGGTTTACGGTTCGAGCCCGACTCGATGCCCTAACTGAACGCCCGCTCACTCTTCACCCAGCAGCAAACGGGTACCTAGTGGGAACACTGGGGAAATAAAGACTGCGAGGAAAGGAACTGGCCACCCTACCTCACATGCCGATGGCTCAGGATAAGTGTCCTCTCTAACAAGCACTCCCCTACGTACAAAAGTAAACGGGACTACCTTTATAGAGTCAATAAGACTATATCACACATAGGACAAAAAGAACTTCTTATTTGCAGCCATAAAACTATACACGTTTTGTTTACAAGAAAATGGTTTAAATTGTTATAGCACTCCCCTACGTACGAAGTATACGGGACTAGCTGTACTTTACTATTTTTTATAACCTTGTTTTAACTTACCGAAGTAGCCGGTCCCGGCAAAAGGTTCATACAAACCCCTTATGAAAATACACAGGATCTGCCTGCTCGGTTATTACGGATTTCTAGTTGTAATGTACTCATTTTTTTGGTCCCTCAGGATGAATTCCCCCGGCTATAATGTGCTTTCTGTGTCATTTTTTGACTTTTTTCTTTTCGGTTTCGTCAAATGAATCTGTGATTCCTTTGAAGTTGCTGTTATTACGAACAATGGAGCTGCCACTCGCCGTGGGAGCACGCTCGCGTGCTATAGCTCGACATAAATAACTTTAGTAATCATTCATTTGCATTCATTCTTATCTGTGCCATCACAGTAGTGGTAGAGCGTTTACAAAATTGAAATCGGATATAAGTCTAACTAGAGAGGCAAAAACAAAGACCCAAATGAAATTGCCTGTTCAAAAATATGCTATGAACTCCTTTAAAATTTGAGGCTGCTTATTGCTTTGACGTCTTAAATCTTCCAAATTTGTACAGAAGAAGCGTATTAGTCTCAAAAAATGTCAATAGCACTTAAAGGCTCATGTCATTCAATAGATAGTAGTATGGTAATCTACAATCTCTGCCAAAAGTAGTTGGAACACCCATACAGTTTTGAGGGGTTTCTACCCCCGTCCTATTTCCTTGTCAGTAATGAGAGTGTAAACCCCCTCCCCCCCTCATACAATGTTGAATCAGTAGCCAGGGCCCTAAGCTATTTGGACAGGCATCACTTCTCCCAAACGTACTAGTCATATGCCCTTCAAACAACATTGTTTTACGGGGGAGGGGATTTTGTAGTTCGTCTATAGCATAAATCACAGTAAGTGTTCCAAGACTTTTGGCAGACATTGTAGTCGATATCTGTTCTCTTCGGTTATTAGGTACGTCCGATGTAACATACCAAATCAGCTGGTCCCAAAAGGTACGTTTTATCCTGATTGTACTGGATGATTTTTTCACTAACAAATGTGACATACGATGTCTTAAGATTGAAATATTTGATTAATATCTGTAACTTTATAATTAGTGTTATTAATATTTTATCTATGTCGTTTTACTTCAAAGTTTAATAGCTTCTTGATGTTTTGCAACACTGAATTAAGAAACCTTCTTTCTTCACAACCACAAATGACAAAGCTTAGAAAAACATGGAAAGTAACAATGAATGTATACGT
>WIPJ01001835.1:60013-70829 GCA_018155075.1 Cassiopea andromeda
TTTGGCACAAAAGTGGGGTGGGGGGCTATAGCCTGAAAATTCCTTAAAAGGAGAAATTTTTATATTTGGGTGACTTTTAGACATTCATGTTTAAAGATCAAAGTTTTAAATTGTTAAGTCAGGCACGCACCTAGGGGAGGAGTTATGGAGCTCTAGAACCTTGCCTTTTTCAGCAAAGAGCAAAAGTGCCCTCTCTTGTTGTCCGCTCCCCTACTAGAAAGGGGCATGTCCCTAACATGAAAAAGAGGTGGCTACAAAAGTATTCCTGAGGCGAAGCCTCTGGTCCCCCATTTGGCTTTCTCTACCTTGATAAGAAATAACATGAAAGATTATTGCCCTTCACAGCAGTGATTTCAGTCAACCTCCCACAAGTATTTCCTCCACTTATGAATCTGAAAAACAGTATTTAAAGGCTCTGCATCCTCTTTAACAAGTTTTAGTATTCTCTTGCTCAGTAATTGGACTTTGAAAATTCCTCATTGTGCAACTATAAGAATGCATGAATTGCTGATGTTTTAACATATTTTTGGAGATTTTCTTTGCCATTTGTAAACATTGGCCAGTTTGAATATAAAAAGCTGTCAATGCTTTTTAGATGAGTATTTTAAACCCCTCTTACAATATGTGACAGTAAGTGATTCAAAATTAACTACTTAGAAACATGTTTGACTGCATTATTCAAAAATATTTTTGGAGCATTATGAATTAATTGGAATATTAATATATTCTTTGCTATTGGCCAGTATGAATATGAAAAGTCAATGGTTAGATAAGTATATTAAATCTACCTTAGAACTTGTGACACTTAGTGAGCCAAAATTAACTACTTAAAAACATACTTGAATGCATTATTTAAAACCTTTTCATAGTTATGAATTGAATGATTTTACATTACAACCAAAGGCTTTTTGTAATGTCTGTGATAGAATTTGGTAAAGTTTCTCCATACCTTTGACAATAATGTATCTACCACTCTGAGTTTTAAAATCCTTTTGTTTTACATCAGTTATGACAGTAGCTGTTGAAGTGGGAGGGATTTTGTAGCAATATCATGTTTTCTCTGAAGTAATGGACATAACAGAATTTACATGGCGTCATAAAATGGATTGCTTTTAATACCTAACACTTAACCTAGTAACAAGGTCAGAGGGTCAAATGATTGCCTACTTTTCAACATAAATATCATGGTAACTACATAGCTATCATTGTTAACTTCATCCTTTCTTGCAATTTCAAGATGGAAAACAAAGTCACCAGAGACTTGAATGAGGGAATGCAGAGCAAGAATAGAAGAAAATGAAGCTGTCTGTTTATCTTGTCTGGAGAAAGATAGAGGCAAAAGAGATGGAACGAAGAAAGAAAAATAGGTTAGTTTAAGTGCCAATGTCATCAAACACTTGCATGCGTTAAGTAGACAAGGATGGCCAACTTCAGATCCAAGAAGAAGCTGTCGGACACAGAAGCAGAATATAGTGAAAAAATGCCATTATTTAAATCAAAACAATCATTTGGCAGGGCTGTTTATAAAGTATCAAAGTGTTTGCCATTTAGCCTAAAAAGAAGAAGCTGGTAGTAGAAGAGCTTGCAGAGAAAGTGGGCATCATCAAATCAAATGCTGGATCAGAAACATCAACAAGCCAAATTGCAGAAGAACTTGTCAGCATGTTGCATTGCAAATATGAAACTTCCAGGCAAAATTTGGGAAGATCAGGCAAAGTGAGAAAGCAAAAGCAACTTATGTATTATATAGTAAAAGAAACTTATGCTCTTTGTAAGCTTGACCATCCTGATGTGAAAATTGGAGATCAAAATTTGCATAATTAAAAATTTCAGCATGTGCTTCATAGAAGTTACACCCCAAAAGTTGATCATCTCTGTGTTTAGTATGAAAGTGTAATCCTAACTTGTGAGGGAATCTGACAAGCAGATCCAATCTTTCCTCTCTATTCAGGTGAATTTGTTTCTCATTTTGTTTGATCTAAAAACTTGAAGGCCTGCATGTTTGGACAGTGTGATTTTTGTAGGGATAAAGGAGACATGTGGCACAAAACATTTGACAAAGCACTAGATAAGGAAATAGTTTGGTATGAATGGGCAAGAAATGTTAGTGAAGAGAATTTTTCAGTTTGAAATCCAAAAAGAATGTTAGGAGATGCCAAGTTACCAATGCTGCTGATGCTTGTTGTATCTGTCACAAAATTGATATTTCATCATTATTTTATTCAAATTGCTTAAGATGGAATTCCAATTCAAGTATACAATATTAATAACAGAAGTGTAAACCATTTTAGCCAGCTTGTTTCAGTAGAAGTTAAGAAAAATTTAAGAAAATCTCAGGCTCAAATTTGGGAAAAGTTAAGAAAATCGAGGCTGAGGCTCAGTAATGCTTTTCTTACAAAAAGTAAAATTTAGCCTACCTTTCCACATGTCTTTGGTTGCATAAGAAGTGGAGAATTATGGTGCATGTAAGTGATCACTTAGAACATGATAAGACCACATTCTGCTGACTTTTCTGAAGAAGCTACTGTGTGATCTCACTACAACCAATGGTTTTAAGACAGTAGACATTTCTTCTGATGGATTAATGGTAGTATCAAGAGGGATGTCTGGATGGCAACATTGAGCTGGGAGCAGGTTATGACAAATCTTGTAGAATTCTGCAGGGTAACAAGCAGCAAACTGCATTAATCTGACACTGCACCAGTTACCTCAAGAAAAATTAATGCATCAGCTGAAGAAATGAAATTAGAGGAAATATTCAATTGCTCAAAGCCAGTCATAAAAATGAAAAAAAGCAGTTTTTATCAGTGGAATGGCAAAGATTAAGATGTAAAGTGTGTTCCACCCAAATGGTTGAACTAAAATCTCTTCTTCTGCCTTATATCCCTTATTTGTTAAGTAGTACTGCCATCTCAGAGTTAGAAATTTGTAAATGGTATGAAGAGAAGTGTCAATGCAATATCAAGAGAGCAAGTGAAAATAGTAGACCTCATCATTGGCAGGTATGGAGGGGAGCTATTCCCACATGTTATAACTGCTTCATGTCTAGATGTGACAAGGCAACTTTGAAGGCTATGCAGAAGTTTATTGGGAGATGGAAATGGCCAGAGAAAGATGGTGAAATTGATTATTATGATAATCAAATAATTTTACTGATAAGAGAAGAAAATCAGCATATCTTGAATGTTGTCAAGTTGTTTGACCAGTACTGAGTAGCATGAGATATCTCTTTATTCCACATCTTATCCAACTGGTCTACAATATGTAGATTAATTGAACAGTCATACTGTTTAGCATTACTCCCTATCTTGTGCATAAAATACAATGATTCCTACTCTGCTAGTGTTAAATGTACTTGGCCCCCTATTGTTCTCTCAGCCTCCCTCTAGGTAAATAATGACTTGTCTTTAGGAGGTGTGAATAAGTGGAAATAGGTGGTACAATTTTTGCAACCATTCAATCAGGAGCCCTTCTACTATTGAGTTGCTAAAACTACAGTATTGCAAGAAGTAAAGAAAAGCTTCATAGTGCTGTTGTTACTTGTGGAGGAAGTATCATTTAGAGACTGGGAGGCGGCATAGCCAGATTTACTGGGGTGTAGGGGGTAATAAACCCCACTCTGTTTTAATCACATTTAGTAAATTCAGCACAGCAATATTCTTAAATCACTTTGTAAACTTCACAATGTTAACAGATAATTTTAGTACTTTTGGCTTCTACAAAAGCAAATGTTAGAAAGATGGAATAATAATGGAAGTGAAAGAGGTGCCACTTCATTATTAAGTCAACTGAAGGATGTAGGAGCCAAAGCCTATCATAGCACAGCAATCCCAACAGTTATCTCTTGAGTATGGCTGTGCTAGCAGGGATGATTCTTAGAGGCACCCAGTGAAGCTAATTTCACGTTGTTAAATCCTTTGTATTATATTGCTATGATATATTTTGCACTGCTTCTCTTTGACCCCATTCCCCATGCTTATATTGTTTAAAAATTCTTCAACCTCTCCATTCTTATTGGGGCCTCCAAATTATTAAATTTCCAATTTTACTAGGAGAAACCTGGAAAAAGTTCTTACGTTTGTTGAGATACCCAAATAATGATTAAGTATTTGCTTGCAATTATGTTAATTTGGGTCTGTCATATTTATCCTGGTTGTTGCACAGTTAGCCCAAACTTCCAATCCCCTGGTTGCAATGACCCCAATGCTTGTTTCATCTTGAGGAATTTTCCAACCCTATCTGCTTAATTATGACCTATGAGTATGTGGGTATTGAACTCTTTCTAATTGTTGTCTTTATTACATGATAATTTTATGATGCTGCACCAAGATCCTTCTTTTTAGAACTTTTGTGGGGTGAAAGAGATACTATTTTTCTCTTGAAAAAGTTTTTAGCTTACCCAGGTTTCAATCCAACATTCCAAACCCCATCTACAATTGTACCAAAATGTTAAATCATTTTAGCTTTTGCTAAAGAAATGTTGTTCTCTGTGCTACATTTTGTTTTACTAGCATGGTTATCTAAGCAGTTTTAGCAATTTGGTACCTCAACAGTTGTTGTAAGTTTGGATTTATGACTAAGCATTTTTTCCACAAGAGTTTTCATGTCCCATCACCCATGTCCGTTTTCCCAGGTATTAGCACAGGGGCACTGAAAGGTTTTTCAAAGTAGAGGGTTCTGGTCACTAAAGTCAAGCATACTATGTTATGAATAAAATGGGAGGGGGCAGTGCAATCTGGCCCCTCAGTTTCAATACCCCTTTTGTAGTGACCAGTCCCTTAGTATAACCTTTTGGTGGCAGTAGCTTGCAGTCCAAAATAGTCTAAAATTCCTCTCAAAGAGACAGTACAGTTCAAAGTAGGCCTTAATTAGCTCCTGTAATTATTTACAATTCAGCCTACTGTGAATAAAATAAATCGATTATTATTCTTAAATTTTTCTCACACTTACTTTACACACAATCAGTGGGTACATGCCTTTGAGGGCAGGAGGGGCAGTGCCCCATCAAAGATTTTCAGGAAACAATTCTTTTCTTCATGAATCATTTTATTCTTTAGCAGCATTCAGTCTCCCACGAGATGCAGTTGATTTGCATCATGCTTTGTACCTGATTAAGGGTGCAAGAGCATGCCCCCATAAAGCATTGTGTAATGACAGGGTACAACAAAAGTGAGAGAGGATCTAGCCATTCACTTGATCTGTTTGCTACCCAAATTAGTTTTGAGGTACGAAGAGAGTCAAAGTCTGCTGCGAATTACAAGCTAAAATTGATATCAACACTATATTTCTATAGTGTGGTTATGAAGCTTGAGTCTTTCGTTATTCTTAAATCATTCTTAAGTTCGGTGCAGCACTTTTGAGTCTTGATATTCTCATCAACTATACCTATATTGATCTGCTGAACGTTGGACCAAAATCAGTGTCGCAATGGGTTGAAGTGTCATACTTCCTCTGCAAGAAGTTTTGGTCGTAAATCTTTCCTTTTCTCTGCAAATTGTATGATCTTATTGGGAACTTTGCAACTAGTAAACACAAAATTTATTAGACAATATCAGTAGCTCAGGAAAGTTTCATCGACACATTTTACGATTTTCCAACAAATTTTCCAATTCGACAGATGAGGTGCGGTGATGCTACCAATACTTGTCTTCTGGGTCAAGCCCAAAATAGATCCCAATTTCATTAGCTGCCAGGATGGATCTCTATGCCTCTTGATTCCCTACCCACAGGCCTATAGACAGCCAAACTGGGTCTGGGGGGGGGCAGACATATAAAGCCAATTAAGTTATAGAATCGTCTTTCTGTGTCTAAGTGCGTAAGAAATTGGAGTCTGGGGGCTTGTATCCAGAAAAGTCTTTGAGGTAAAGTCCTTGAAAGTGTCCAAAACCCCTTTTTGTAAAGTATTGTGCATTTTGTCCATCAGTTTTCTTCATTCTAAAAAGGAGAAACGGATCCCACAACCTAGTTTTGTCCAATTTTGAAGATCTACAACGAAAATAGTTTATCTAAAGTGCATAGTCAAAGTTTGTGAGGTCGTGTGCCCAGATAGGCAGCAAGAAGTTCTAAACGTGAGTCTGAGCAGAAACACCGTGGCTGAGTGTGTGTGTGAGCTTTCCAATAATCTATATGAACGGCTAATGAAAAAGTGAAAGATTTTATTGCACATTCCCTTGCTGTTGATGAGAGAACGGCGACAAATCTTATACTACCCAGCTGTCCATCTTCAATCGTGGAATAGACTCGAGCCTGTGCGTCACAGAGGAACTGTTAAGATTAAAATCATTTCATGGTACCACCACAAGAAAAGGTATCTTTGAAGAGGTATCCAAATGTATAACTGAAATGGGACTTCCTTGGGATAATCGTGTGGGACTGATGACAGATGATGCGCCCGCGATGTATGGTCACAAGATTGGGTTGGTTGGCAGGATTCAGGAGAAGATGCTGGGAGAAGACACAGGTGAACTTAGCTTATCACTGTATCATAAATCAGGAAGCGCTCTGTTGCAAAGTCCTGCAAATGGAACATGATATGAGCTCTATAGAGCAAGTAGTCAACTTCTTCACAGCTAAAGGTTTGAATCACCGGAAGTTCAAGCCAGTTCTGGAAGAGTTGGATTTGCAATACAGAAATGTGCCCTATCACACAGAGGTGAGATGGCTAAGCAGGGGAAAAGTACTGAGGAGATGTTTTGAGATATGCGAGGAAATCTGTCAGTTTGTGGAGAGCAAAGGGAAGGATACAGCAGAGATGAGAGATTTCTGTGTGAGCTTGTATTTCTGTCTGATATTGTGAGCCATCTCAATGTGCTTAACTTGCAGTTTCAGGGACGGGCCATATCATCACAGACATGTACGCAACTGTAAGGGTCTTCAAAACTAAGTTGTGTCTGTTGAAGACTCAAGTGCTTGGTGCTGCGCGGTTTCCATGTTTCCTCCCCGCCGCAAAGCTTCAATTGCCCATCCAAGCTGGTCAGGTGCGTTCAATGTTCAGCAGTACATATCTACGTGAACAGTTGTTCCCTATGATGAAGTGGAACAAAATACCTCACAGAAGTCGACTTAATGATAAATACCTTCACTCCGTCCTGAGGCTTTCTTCAGCTCAGAGCCTATCCCCAGACATTGATGAGCTTGCATCTAAGGAAAGATTCCAGGCATGCATTAGACCAACGTGCAAAGTAAATCAGAGTGTAGGAAGCTGAGTAGGCACATTGTCTGCTCCAATGCATAGACTGTTAATAGCTAAAATGTTAGAATTTTATTGAATGACATTATCATTCTTGGTTCTTTTGTTGTTGGTTTTGAAAAAGACGTACTTTAAAAAGGAAGTTGAAAGGATACGGGGAGACACACTTCATTTAATTATTTAAGTAACTTGTGATTACCACTGATGTTTGTTTTATTTCAAATTTAATTTTCTCATATGTTTGCACTATCAAGCTTTTGCCGTTCCAGATTCTGTGTTTAAGCACACCTAAAACTTGTTTACATATGAAAATGTTAAACATCACATATCAGTTGCAGCTCATGCAACTTCAGTTAATTATTTAAGTGAGTAGTGATTACCACTAATGTTTCTTTTATTTCAAATTTAATTTTCTTATGTATTTGCAATATCAAGATTTGGTCCTTCCAGATTCTGTGTTCAAGCAAACCTAAAGCTTGTTTCCATATGAATGGTTTAAACATCACATATCAGTTGCAGCTCATTTTGCAATAAATATTGAGTTTCGTTGGTGACTTTACTTCACTGCTTCATTTTGGCCCACTAGGAACTTGGAATTTATTATGGGGGGAAGGAGGCTGTAACCTTTCTGTAAACTTTCTGCCCGAGTGGTCTATTGTTTTTTCAGACAACTCCCCGAGTGAAGCGGATTTCTGCCCAACTTGGAGGGCTGCAGCCCCCGCCTCCTACACTAGTGCTTACTTCAAATATGAACCGTACTCGCACCTCAGAAAGTAATCGTCTTCGACGCCATTTCAATCAAACTTCACCTACAGGTAGGTTCGTTTAGTTTTCCAATTCCATTACGTCATCGGCCTAGCTCCCTGCGGAGCTACACGAGATAGTGCGTCGCGGCGCATGTGAACCAGTTGTGTGTTGGTGCTTGTGCTAACCGGTCGTGAAAAGAAACTGCGTGTTTGGTTTCGCCTGTTGGTTTCAGTAGCTGCTCTCTTTGGTTTTGCCATCGTTTTAACAGTTAAGTAGTGTTTTGTTTTTTAACTAGTTACTTCATAACAACTGTTTTCTTGAAAAACCATGTCTGCTGAAAATCTTGAAAATTCTACAATAGTTTCCAATTGAGAAACTTCTTTGGAGGTTTCATCGCCTCCTACTTGTGAAGTAGCGGAACATAGTCAATCAGTAGATATATTTTCTATTTTAAATCGAATGAATGAATCAATTATGCATTCAAATCAGAGTCAGAGGACAAGGAAAGCATAGGTGTGCACCATGTGTAACGAGAATAGTGTGGGAATGTGCGTGGAGTTGTGATTGTGGCTCTCAGTGTTAGTTGGGTGTGTCGTCACAGTGAGAGTTGGGTTTGTATTGTGTGTACTGTCAGTCAGTCGTCAAGCGTGCTGTGTTAGTGTCATTGGATAATAAAAGAAGTAGCGTATTGTAATCAGGGAGTTCGTCGATTGAAGGAATAGATACTAGTCACTTTAGTTCTGCATAAAGTATCTGCTATATGGGGGGGGGGGGTTGGACGACATTTGAATGGGCCTTGGAAAATGCTACCAACTCTCTTTGTGGGGCTACCAAAAATATCAGGTTGACTTTTTGGGGCTATTGAAGTATTTAGCAGAATGGATTTCATAGCGTAAAATGATGGAAAAATATTTTCCACTTTATACAAGCAAATGGTTCTCCAACAAATGCGGACAGAAGCTACAGAGTATAGTAAAGCTTTGTAGAGTTGTAATCTGCTGAAATCATATTGGAAATATAGCAAAAGGTAATGAATGGTTTGCAACATTTGGAGCTCAAGAATTACAAATGTTAATAGTTTGTGTTTTGAATAAGTACACCTTTTTAAGACTTTCTGACTTTTTCAATGAGCCTCTGTATACTTTAATTTAAATAGTCTGTTTATACTACAGAACTTTAATACAGCACGAAAAAGCGGCAACATTCTTTTGACATACTTAAAAGCTTTTTTCGTCCGACACTCATCAGAGTACGAAAACGTCAGATAGTGACCTAAAGGTTAACCAAAATATATATCCAGATGCAGATACTGTGTTAGGATGCGTCTAATTGGCCCCAAGTGTGACTAATTAGGACCCATTACCATTTTTTACTTGGAGAGTCCCAATGCGAACACGAACTCTTTTTGTCTACACAAGATTGGGCTATGAGTCGTGATGTAAACAGATTCCAAAACACTTAAATGAAAAGACGATCTCGCTTGCCCAATGATCCGAAAATTGTCGTCTGTATATGTTTTGACGCATTCTGGACTTGCAATAAGGTGTTGTCCTATGGCCGACTCACAATTAATTTTAGAATTGTTCTTTTTACATATACGAGGTGGCTGTTCTCTTACGGTATTACTTTTCTTCCTGATGCTCGTGGGGATATGCTGTTTTATTCTGTCTGCTAGTCTCTGCGTAGTGCGTCCTACGTACCGAGCTTCACATCGGCACGAAAATTCATAAACAACACAACTGTTTTGAGTGGTAGGAACGCAATCTTTTTTAGCAGATAGTAGCATAACTCTAGTGTTGTAAACCACACGGGGCTTCACAGCATAGTAACAAGGTGTAATGACTTTACTGATTTGATTTTCAAACTTTGATGAAACATTACCAATCCAAGGCGATTTTAGGTATACCGGGCACTTCTCTGAACCAATTGGTTTTTCTGCTGCAAAGTTGGCTAATGTTTGGTTGATGCAAGAAAGTAGAACATCTGCTGAATATCTATTTTCGATAAGCAGTTGTTTTATTTTATCGAGCTCTGGGCCTAATTTAGTTTTAGAGCAAATCATAAGTACCCTGTGAACTAAGGTTTTAATAAGGCTAATCTCTCTTGTTTTTGGGCTAAAGGAATTCCAACGGATGTATTGCCCAGTAAACGTTGGTTTCCTGTAAATGCTGGAAAGAAATCCAGTGCCCTCTTTCTCTACCAAAACATCTAGAAAATGCAAGGAGTTGATTTGCTCCTTCTCTATTGTGAACCTTAGAGCTGTATGTAGCAAGTTCAATTTTTCTTGAAAATGATCACAATCCAGCTCGGAACCAAAGATGACAAAATTATCGTCCACATACCGAAAGTAGACACCTGGTTGTGCGGTGTTGTCAAAAAGTCTACTTTCATGTAACACTAAGCATGGCCTGAAAAATGCAGTACTGATAGAGAAAAAGAACGGATCGATTTTATTCAAGCACACATAGTGTCCATGATGGTGGTTAATTGTTATATTTAGGGAGATGCTTGGATCTTCCCCTTAATATTTATGTAGAAGAGAGCGTGAAGTTTCACGTGCTGATATCAAGAATCTCTAAAAAGACTATTTAAAAACTTACGACTTATTCTCTTTAACACAGCAACTATCGTCAGGTGACTGTCATCTACTTCAGCTACTTCTACTTCTTGGACAACAACTAGGTTTTCGATAAAATTAAACTACTTTATAATACTCAACACAAAAGTTGGTGGAATATAGAAATATCCAATACTAATGTAAAGCCCATAAATTGCTTAATAGACATTGTTTTAGTTATCTTTGCACAATCGTGGTGGAATGTTCCTTATTCACTTCTGCCGATGACGTATTCCGTTGATTTGGGGGGGGGGGCATGCTAT
>WIPJ01001836.1:0-20515 GCA_018155075.1 Cassiopea andromeda
ATCATCATCATCATCATCATCATCATCATCATCATCATCATCATCATCATCATCATCATCAATATCATCATCATTATCATCATCATCAATCATAATCATCATCATTATTATTAACATCAATCATGATCACTTTATTAAACGTGGGCTTACAAAAGAGCAGATAGCTAAATAGTTACAGCTAATTTAAGCCTCCTTTACAATATGTAAATAGATACAAACTTAAAGTTAAAAAGAAGAGTATATAGACATAGATAATGATTGGAAGATAAACATATGAAAAATCACTGTATCAAAATTCTCACACTCGGGATATATGATCTGCAGAAAATTTGTCCTGAAAATTTACATCATGAGCAACTGTAAACTTCTTGCACGGATGGATATCGAATTTGGTTTCCCTGAGAGTGAACCACAATCATTTTTCCAATCTTTGTACGTAATGCGCATTGCCCTCTCATGAACATTACTCATTATATGGTCAAATTTTTTTCGTAGAGCACCCAAACAAGTGGACAATAGCTACATTGAAATAGAATAAATGCTCTCATTAGCTGCTTTAATTTTTTAGTGTTCATGTAGTAGCATATACGAGCAAGAGCATGAAGTTTTTGGCTGACTTTTTTACATAGGGTCTTGAGTTGAGTTTTAAAAGATAATGATTCCTCAAGTACTATCTCTAGAAGGTTTTGCTCTTTACGTTCTTTTACACGATATTTAGCACGATGTTTAATATTATATATAATTATTATAACATAATATATTAATTATAATATATAATTAATACAATCTTTAACTCGAGCTTTGCTTTCTTTAGCTAATATATGAATGACAATGTTAATCGAGTAAAATAAAATTTAATTGCTTCTCGAGTAACTATCAAAACGTAAATAAAAGGAGTATCACAAACTTGAAGTTCCTTGTGAATATATAATAGAAGATGAAACTAAAGCTATAAATTCCTTCTTGCAAATGATTTTCAAAATATGCAAAATTTTATTAAAATTTGGTTCCCCCAAATAGTGTTGAAAACTGGAAAACCGCAAAAAATGAAAACCACAGCCTAAGGGCTTCAACAAGATGTGGAAACTCCCAGTTGGTCCAATTTATGTCGTCTCTCACTAAGTCTGATCTTATTCCAGGAATTCTATCAAGCAGTAACCGATCATACCCATTGATTGTCTTGAGTTTCCCCATAGTTTCTACTGCTTGAACATGTGTAACCAATTTCTCGTAAAAGTCATGTATCTTTACAGGGTTCGATCCACTTATTGTTGGTAGATCCATTATTCCTCTTACATGTGCTGTTATAACTTCACTTGTTTTTCCAAATTTTGTTTGTAGTATGTTCTTTGCCCTTTCATACCCTTCTGATGTAAATGGTAGTCCATCTATTAGTGGTTTCACCTTCGGATCCAAGAGCTCTTTAAGGTACGAAAATTTAGAAACCGCAGCAATCTTTGTAGAGTCTATTTCTGCGGTAAATTGGTTCCAAAATCTCATCCAGTCCAACGACTTTCCCTTGAATCTGGTGATGGTTAGCTTCGGTAGCTTCACTTTCATGTCTGTTCCTTCAGCTGCTGGCGGTTTTTCATCAGCATATTTCTTACCAAATTGTTCTCTCATTTTTAGCCACATTTCTTCGATGCGATTTTCTTCTTCGTATCTTTTTTCATTCGAAGCTCCTCTTCTTGTATCGCCAATTCAGTCTTTTCTTTCTCACGGTTGTTATCAATTTCAGTTGTTTCATTTTTCAGACTCTCAATTACTTGTTCATTGTGTTCAGTTCTTGCTTCGAAATCTTTTCCCCATTCTTCGACTTGCTCAAGACTCTAGTCTTCGACAAGCTTCAATTCCTCAATCTCCTTCCGTAGATCGTAAATTTCTTCCAATGTCTGTGAAATCACTTGAAATTGTCGTTTCAGCTCTCTCTCTCTTTCTTCTCGTTAAGAATCTTTCTTGTATTTTTGTCTTTACTTTCCAGTAGTTTGAATTTATTTTCAAGCTTTTTCATACTTTCGGCTAAAGCCATTGCTCTTTTTCTGAATGCGTTCCCTTTCTTGATGAATTTGCTCTCTAAACGCACGAATGTGTCCCTTCGGAGGTGCCACTTTGTCGGGAATACTCTAGTTGTCCGCGACAATAACTCACAGAATGATCGTCACAATGAAATTCACAGTACTTCAAAATCATCAATTACAGCATATCGTAGATTCAACGAAACTGTTCTACTCAACTCTACTCTAGTTGTGGTATTTATACCATTTCTACGGAATATTCTCGTTCTATATAATCATTCGTTAACAGATAATTACGTAAAGTATATTCTTACCCTACTCTAGAATGTTCTCCGGGGCTCTATGTCAACGTTACTTCAGTATGACTAAATAGATTACATGACAACGAAGCTTCGTGTTTACTTAGGCCTAACGATGGAATTGTCTAGCTGGGGAATCTTGCTTACTCATACGTGCTTAGTGATTGTTCTAGAAGTTCTTGAAACTAAATGGATTACGTATGTACTTAATAATTCCATCAGCATCCTTCCTTTCCAAAAACTTCGCGAGACATGAATGGATCAATCACTAAATGAATCTTGAAAGTGAGCTTTGAATGGATGCGCTTAGGCTAGCAGGACATCATTTTATGAAAGAAAGAAAGATAAAGTTGATTAAAAATACTATATAGATGAAACTAAATATGAACCGGGGAGTAGTTTGTCTGAATGCATGATAAGTCCATATATCACAAGCCATTTGATACGAAACCTTCTTCGCCATATGCTTCTTTGTTCTGTAATTGTCAGATGGCTTACATCCATGAGAACTTTGATCAGTAAGGCAGTATTCTTTTCTTAGTGTAAGAGGTTACGATATCTAAAAGCTAGAAGGAAGTCAAATAGAAAATAATACTCCTTTTCGGACAAGACATTCGCAGAAAACGCGGCTACCAGCTCATTAACGTCCGTAGGGGCACAAAATTTTTTTTGCACATATAAAGATCAACCTAGTACTTTGTAATTATGAAATGAAAATAGTTCAAGAAAAAGCTTACCCAATTGAATTATTTTTATATGAGAGAGGTTACACCATTGAAAGTTTTCAAATTTTACAATAAGGATATAGAATACCCGCCATAAGTCCTGGGACACTTTGCAAATTTTAAATCTGGACGGTACATTCGGCCCCCTCCTCCCCCAAAACAATGCTGGATTTTGAGTGAAGTACATGCGGTACCGGAAAAAGTGTTCGTGCACAATAACGCCAAATGTCTCAGGAACAGACCAACATTGTATTAGGGGGAAGGTGGGTGCGTAGAAAGCGTAGTGATTGAAATACTGAGAAGGCTATAGTTTTTCATAATTTTTTGAAAGTGTCCCGGGGACATTTGGCAAGTATTGTAGGTAAAAAGTTGTGGCGTTACACCTTCAGATCCCAATAGTGGAAAAATGGAAAATATTCAACACTTGCTGAAACTAGGTGAAAAGGGGAAGTCTGACGGGCAGAATTGGAATAAGGGTGTCGTTTCAAAAAAAAATTGTGCGTTGCGGAGGTGAAAGGGGGGAATGGGAAAAAATTATGTTGTGGTTGGACCTGAAGCAAATTTACAAGCATGATACATTGGCAAAACATTGAAATCATAAGTAGCACTCTCAAGTGCCAAATAAACCGGGGAGGGTGCTAGAAAACAGGGGCATTGGATAAAATCCAAAATTTATGAAATAGGGGGGATGTATACTGTGGCTCACTATTGGCCTAATTCTTTGAAGCGCCTCTTCTTGCGCAAGAAGAGCAAGTTTTGCATAACTATTTTAATCGCTTGGCAGTGCCCTAATAATGCCGCCAAATATTTTAATTGAAAACTTAAGCATTGAATTTCATGAAGATGGCGAAATATGGTTAAAGCTGGTTTATATAGGTTTTTTTATAAAAGTTTGAAAATTAATTCGAAGTTTAAACTTGCCGCTATTCGCTCTTACACGATGGAAACAAAATATTTCCCCGAGAGAGTAACAAGTACTTCTTTTGGCACCAAAAAACATCTCCTGGGCAATCGTAAACAAATTTGATGCTGTTAAAAAAGGGCAGAAAGATGGGGACATGCAGAAGATGCTGGTCGCAGCTGCTCCTTCCTTATGCAGTAATACAATTCTCGCATTATCACTCTAGCAGGGCGCTAGCTAGAAGACTTTTACAAAATATGGCACATTGGGCATCCTTTCTTTCCCAAAAGTTCGGGAGTGTTGTAATTGAAAAACGTGTATTCATGGTACCGTAACATGAAGGCAACAATCACTAAATGAATCTTGAGAGTGAGCTTTACAGGGAATGTACTTTGGCTAACAAGACGACATTCTGACATACATCATGTCCGTGGTTGGATTCTAATACTAGACAGGGAAATCTTTGCTGGTAAGAAAACTTCATTTCTACATGCATAAATAAGAAAGAAAGGTAATATTGATTAAAAATACTGTATAGATAAAAATAAACATTAACCTGGGAAGAGCATGTCTGAATGCATGATTAGTCCATATATCAAAAGCCATTTGATATCAAACCGTCTTTTCCATATGCTTCTTTGTTCTGCAAATGTCAGATGGATTACATCCATGAGAAGTTCGATCAGTAAGGCAGTACTCTTGTAAGTGTAATAAGTAACGTTATATAAAAGCTAGAGGGCAGTCAAATAACAAAGTATAGCACTTCTCGGACCTAACCTTTGCTGCTTTGAAACTTACTTATAGTCACTTAACAATAGGAGGCCAACAGCCGCTGACCTCAGCAACAGTGTGGCCGCGAGTGGCAATATGAAATCCCAATCGATGAAGAATGAATTTGCTCATTCCTTTCCCAGAAGTTCGCGAGTATCGCAATTGAACAGCGCTTTATTAATGGTAACGTAACATGAAGGCAACAATCACTAAATGAATCTTGAAAGTGAGCTTTGAATGGATGCGCTTAGGCTAGCAGGACATCATTTTATGAACGAAAGAAAGGTAAAGTTGATTAAAAATACTGTATAGATGAAACTAAATATGAGCCTGGGAAGAGTTTGTCTGAATGCACGATAAGTCCATATATCACAAGCCATTTGATACGAAACCTTCTTCGCCATATGCTTCTTTCTTCTGTAAACGTCAGATGGCTTACATCTATGAGAGGTTCGATCAGTAAGGCAGTATTCTTTTTTAAGTGCAATAGGTTACCCTATCTTAAAGCCAGAAGGAGGTCAAACAGAGTAAAATAGTACTCCTTTTCGGATAAGACTTCGCTGTTTTGAAACTCGCCTAAAGCGATTCAGCAAAAGACGCCGACATCCGTGATGCCAGCCGCCGACCCCTGCCATAATCTGGCCGCGAGTTATCCTGCAGTCTTCAAAGAGGAAGAATGAATTTGCTTCCTCCACTACCTTTTATAAGAAAAACATAAGAATTTGAGGCTCAAGTGATCAAAGTCTTAAGAAAACCTTAAGAAAATCATGAGCGAGGCTCAATTTCCACAAGTTCGTGTTTTTATTGGCCAAAAATCGATTTTTGGTTATTATTGCATTCAAAGTGTTTAAGATGGAATTCCAATTCAAGTATGAAATATTAATAATGGAAGTGTAAGCCAGTTTTTTTCAGTAGAAGTTAAGAAAACTTTAAGAAAATCTCAGGCTGAATTTCGGGAAAAGTTAAGAAAATTGAGGCTCAGGCAAAATAACAATTTTCTTATAAAAATGTAGAATTTAGCCTATTTACCACATATGTTTGGTTGCATAAGAAATGGAGAATTATGGTGTACGTAAGTGATCACTTAGAATATGACAAGACCACACTGCTGACTTTTCTGAGTAAGCTACTGTGTAATAGCATATTTGGGAATAGCATATTAAAATATTTCAACCTTTTTATTACATTGACAAAACTTATAACATCTATCACACCCCATTGTTATGTCCACTACATCCTATATGTATTGTTGTTATACAAAAGTTTTAAGTATGCACAAAAATGGAGTGCATTAGATATTAATGGGAGTTACTTTTTGAAAATTTCATACATCAGCAATTCATATTCAAGAAAAATAGTTTGGTAGAGCTTGAGGTTGAGAAATATTAGTAAATTGAAAGAGTGTACTTGAACTTGATGATTATCTTATGTAATATCTGTTATATTCATAAAAATACCTTTAAGTCAGAAAACAAGTAAACAACAGTTACCAGTTGCCATGGAAATAGAGTACTGTTATGTTGTGTTAGATAGCATATAAGTCAGCATATTTTTCATAGTAGAAACCAATATTAGGCAAAAGGCATCCCTCAGCTTGTTCTCATCCAAATCAAATCAGTCAAACTCAGGCCCGTGGGCCAAATTTGGCCCGCCATGTGGAAAAGTTATAAAAGGAATTTTAGTGGTTATTGGATTAAATTTTTATTGATTGATCGGATTTTGATCAAGCGTATTTTGATTATTGGACAAAGTCTTGAGAAAGGAATTGGGAACTGAACTGAGAAGTAACTCGAGAAGAGAAATCTAATATCAAGAAGTGAATTAAGAATTATCATTGTGATCGAAATGGAGAATCGTGAATGGATTGCTTAGTGGAATGAAACTCTTACAGAATTGGATTTCTAAATAGAACTCTTACAGAATTGGAACTCTACATACAACTCTTACAGAATTGGAACTCTGAAGTATCGAAAATCACAAGGTGATAACTTACATTTCTGAATTTGCTCGTCGGACTATAGGGATTTCACAGCGGCAAGTGTAGAAGTGTAAAGGAAGGAGTTGCTATCAACATATATTTTATATATTTTCATTAGTTTATTTCATATATTTATATACAGTCCTCTCATTTTGTATGATTCAGATTCTTTGGGTTGATATGGACCCATTTGGGTAATTCTATACCGCCAACCAAATGGGCGCGTCTAGTCCTCTGGCCTGACAGAATCTAATGCGGAAAATCGACATGGTCGATATCGGGATTAGGACTGCCCCAAGTTCAGTTATGTTATTTTTGGGATTTTGACTGACGTTTTGTTGAGTTAGAACAATAGAGTAGTAATTTGATTCATATCACGGAGGGGGGTTTATTGATCGTACGTTGGTGAAGGACAGAAGCTGATGGAAAGATTGATAAAGAAATGTAAGGGTATTTATTTACATTTGGATAGTTTGGAATTATTTTTGAGCGATTGATTGATAGGGGATGGTTGATTACGTAGAGATTTGAAATCGTTTAGTTGCTTATATAGGATGGGATTTGATAGGATTGTGATTTTGGGATTGTTTAGGCTGTAGTTTTTTTATTGTTGCTTGAGACGTAAGTTATCCAGCACATAAGAACTTTAAGGGTAGAGTTAATTGTAGATTTCTGGCGATTTAAAGTTAACAGTCGACACCTTTGCCGGATTTATGCATATATGTTACTATACCTTCTTTATTAGTTTTATTTTAGCTTTAGGATTTTCTTCTTGTCATATTGTTATATCGCATTTAAGCTCCGCAATGACTCAAGAGGGGGAGAGCGCCAGGGCGAATTTTTTTCCGTATACCATCGAAAGCATGCCAGTTCATCGAAAGCATCATAAATTTCCACGTGACCCTGATTTTCAGGTTTCTGTTGCAGTTTCCATTCTTCGAGTGCTGAATGTTTGGCAAGAATTCAAGCTGATGAATATACCTCCAGACTCAAATTCAGAGGTAGACTCAAAGTCAGAGACGTGTAGTTGAACATGCAATTTTCCATTTTCAACAGAAGGTATTTTGCAAATCCCAACACCTTTTTATCTATACAACGAGAGGGCTTTGCAGGAGAATGGAATTTGTCTCCTAAGTACACTTAGGCCTTCGTAAGGTAGCCCAAGAAAATGTATTTTTCTAAAGTATGAAGTCAAAAGAAATATCAAAAGTGAGCTTTCTTTCACAGGAGATTTATTTGAAGGCTATTAAAATCTGACAAAAAAATGAAAAGTAAATAGTTTTCTCAAGGAGAACAATGTCAAGGCTATTCAAATCTAAGAACTGCTTAACAATACAATGAGATGGGTTTTCCCGGAGAGTGGAGAATGTATGCGATAAACATTAAGTATGTAATGAGGATAGGATGGCATATATCATATATCCCATCCTATCCTCATTAAATACTTAATGTACACAGGCAATAGAGTCCCTTTGCATTTATTCTTTCTGATGACGAGCCAATATGAAATTTTGTGAATATCCCGTGCTCCTGGAAAGAGCTCAATATATTGGGGGCATTTCCCGTTCGGCCGGGAAGCCCATGCGATTTACTTTCTTATTTGAATAGCCTTTGCAATAGTCTCTTGTAGATGACTATATACTTTTCAAGTGGTGAAAAACGCATGTTTTCTACTCTCCGTACTTAGGCCTGGAAAGCATGTGTGGTATAGCAGCTTTCAGATTGTAATAGCCTTATCATAAAACTCCTGTGGAAGAAAGGTCACTTTTGATATTTCTTGTGACTTTCTACTTTCGAAAAATACCTTTTCTTGGCCATGGGAGGATGCAGGGGGCCGAGGGTCATGAGACCCCTAAACGGCAATGTTACCTCTAGCAAAAAATAGTATTAAGAAACTTTTCACATTAAAGAGGCAATTAAGGTCCCCCAAAACTCCAGGTCTGGATTCCCCCTGTTCTTGGCCTACCTTACGAAGGCCTAAGTGTACTTAGGAGACAAATTCCGTTCTTCTGCAAAGCCCTCTCATTGTATAGATTAGAGGCGTTGGTATTTGAAAAATAACTTCTGTTGAAAACAGAAAATTGCATTTTCAACTCAATGTCTCTGAATTTGAGTCTAAATCAGAAGCTGAGTCTGGAGTTCTTGCCACACATTCAGTATTCAAAGAATGGAAACTGACAATCGTGTAAATTTAGGATGCTTTCGATGAACTGGGATTCTTTCGGTGGTATACGGAAAAAAAATTTGCAGCGCCACTATCCCTACAAGTACCTCCACTCTATCCGTTGTGTCTAAAAGGAAGAGAATTCGTGCAGGATATCGAGGTTATGTCACAAAACTCATATCAGATTCCCGGGATTTATTGGACAAAGGCCCCTTTTCGGGCTCGGAAGCGGAGAATAAAAAGCCCATCTGAGAGAACGACAAACTCTATTACGCAATCTTGACAGTGAAATCTTAGAAATATTACCCGGGGAAGAAATAGAAGCCGAAATTGTCGATTGCGAAGAAAGGCAAACTCAAATTTTGTCAATAATTATGGAACTTGAAAGTAGACAGCGCGCGATAAGCCACGCTACATTAGTCAACCCAGCACAACCCCTCATGAGCGCATTTCCTCAAATTCCGATCACTGAATCGGTAAATTTGCCTAAACTGCACCTCTCAAGCTATATAGCACAATATTTATCAAAGGCAAATAAATTTAGACATTTAAAAACATTGCTAGAAGGGAAGGCTGCATCAACCATATCGGGAATTCAGGCAACAGAAACAAATTATGACACTGCCGTTGAGGTTTTAAAGGAAACATTTTCCCGAAAGCCAATTTATTGTCAATTCGCATATGGAAGCACTAATGAACCTGCCGAATGTTCATTCGGTAAGAGACATTACGAATCTAAGAAAACTTATAGATGACATTGATATCAATTTAAGAAGTGTGAAATCGTTAGGCTTAGTAGTGAAGGAGTATGGTGCTTTATTAAACCCCCTCGTTATGGGAAAATTACCTGAAGAAATACGAATAGAAGTCACGAAAGAATTGAATGGAAAGGAATGGCAATTGAGTACAGTTTTAGAAATCCTGAAATCGGAGCTCGGTGCTAAAGAACAACGTGTGCAATTAGTCTCCCACAAGCACATCTCCTCCAAAGCCCCGCACTCAAAACTTTCCTACAACCTCTGCCCTGGTAAACAACTAGCAAAGTATCGTGTAGTCTTTGCAAAGGGACACGTTCCTCGGTAAAATGTAATGTAGTAACAGACAAAAAGCAGAGGAAAGGCATTCTTCGAAGGCAAGGGCGGTGCTTCGTGTGTCTAAAAAGGGATCATATTTCCAAGGATTGTACAACTAATATTAGCTGTCATATCAATAGTATACTGTATGGGGGCACCAACACAAAAATTCAAACGCAAAATTTCCAACCTCCAAAATTCAAACGCAAAACTTCCTACGCAAAATTTGGATTCACTATACCTGGGGGGTAAAGCGCAAAAATTTCAGATTTTGGATTTTTTATAATAATCAATTATAAGGGATCCTCTAAATAAAAACTATATCTTCTTCAGATTAATGAATACCAATATATAGTAGAATAAAGAATTATATGTTTTAATTAAACAATTAGAAGCTTAAGTTGTTTATTTTATAATGTCCGTAAGCATAAATTTTTATCCTATTTTCTAATATATATCTTTTATCATCGAAACAGCTTAAAGAAAAACTTTATTGCTTTCATAACTTCCTAATTGATGTTTTTTACTTCTGATTGTTTTCATCTTATGATGTACTTGTTTATTCTCAAATAGAACCTCTTTATAGTTTTCATGTTTGATGTTCTTTTTGATAACGCTCTTTTTGATCCCAGTTTGGAGCAGTTTTTCCTCCTGTTTGGTCATCTTTAACATAACTATACATTTTAGAATTCACAATCTATCCGAATGACTTTATCAATACGGAACACATCTTGTTTTGCTTTTAATAATTCAGGTTCATAAAAACTTTCTTGAATATCTTCACCTTCTAAGATCCTTTAAAAACATTAGATGATGACCAGAAAGAAATTGCTAAAAACATTCAAGAATTGTGTCAAGCTATTTCTAATCAAGATCCAGTAGTTAATGAATGGGTCCAACATCTACCATCAACATTTGAACCCATTGAGGAGGAGGAGAATATTGAAGATAAGCCTAAAGATAGTGATAGTTTTTTTGAGTACTTGAACAGAATATTTACAAACAATAAACTTGACACTATACTAAAAAATAGTGTTGATATATCAAAGAATATTCCAAATGAGGAGGATATTCATCCCAAAATATTCTCTTTAAATGGTCAAGCACGCTCTAAAGATAAGGGTGCTAGGAATACCGCAAGATATACTAGAATTATATTTATTAGGCGTCTTGATGCTGTAAAATATAATAACAGAAAAAATTTAGAAAACCAAGCAAAAGCAATGCATCAAGAAAATCAGGAACTAAAACATAATAAATTGACTTATAATACAGAATTAGTTGTTTCACACTCTATGGGGACTCAGACCCCGGGTATATTCAAAATAACCTCTCTTATTCAAAAACCCCATGAAGTTTTCGTTTGGGCAGTTAACTCCGCAAAACTAGGTTCTGAGAGTGGGAATCCACTTGATTTTAATACATATGCCGCTGTTGGTAATTCGAAATTCGTAGATGTTCAACTCGAAACAAATAATGGTACATTTTATCCCACAATTCTTCCACTGAAATTTGTAGAGCTTATCATAGATTAATAAAAGATAGTTCATACGGCAGTTCTATCATGAATCCATTGATCACTATGGAAACATTTGAGACACTATATGGCATCTCCTATTTCGATTTACGGTTTCAACAAGAAAAGCTAAAATATTCCGACACAAAAGTAGAACTTCGATACACGTTTTATTTATAAGAAAACCATTATTTTGCCTGAGCCTCAATTTTCTTAACTTTTCCCGAAATTGAGCCTGAGACTTCCTTAAACGTATCTTAACTTTTACTAAAATAAACTGGCTGTAATGGTTCACAGTTTCATTATTAATAGTATATAATTGAAATTGAATTCCATCCTTAACCCTTTGAATGCTATAACGAGGAAATACCGATTTTGGGCCAATAAAACCACCTAATTCTGAAAATTGAGCCTCGTGATTTTCTTAAGATTTTCTTAAGATTTTGACGATTTGAGCCTCATTTTCTTATAACTTTGTTTCTTATAAAACATAAACGTGTATATACTTGACGCAGTAACGGGGCAGGCATACCCTCTCTTTGCTCTAGTTCGCTACGAAGAAGAACTTTATGTGGATGTTAGAAATGGTAAGGTACTGCTTAGAACATAAAGTACGTTTGTTTTATAAAATTACGTGAAGTACTCATATACAAGTAATTACGTTAGATATTCCGTATCTCTTTCTGAAAATCAGAAAGCGAACCTTGGCAAGGCTTTGGCTAGTGAATTACCTATTACATTAAGGCTATCATTTGATGAATTAAGCGGGCCTGATGAGCTTTTTCTCACAAAAACATAGATTAAAAAGGTCCATAAGGCTATAGCTCTTAGAAAAAGTGCTGACTTGAAAAATTCAAAGGCTCAAATCAGTCGTGTTGTAAAAAAGGAGCTAATTTGTTTAGTACTCTCGAGGCAATGAGTGGTAAAATTCTTCCAATGGTTACCAACGCTGCTAGTAAGATTGCCCCTGGTTTGCTCAATAGCACGGTCGAAGCCCTTTCAGAACTAGGTGTAAAATCTATCCTAGGAAGCGGTTGTAAGTACAACAATCAGACAGCGGGGTTTATGGTTTTGATTACTTTCGTTTGATGTATAAATTGCTTGGAAATTAATTAATGACTTATCTTGAACTCCGCCTGAAGCGGCTGCTTATTGCGGAGTTTTTCACTGTTTCAAGAACAGAAAAGGCTAGAAACGGTGGTGATTTCTAGGAACTGACAGGTGGAGCCCCTTGGTTAAATTTTAGGCTTTCATAATTACAGTAAATTATCATATGTTCATTTTTAAAGATATTGGCATGGTTGCAACTAGGCCACATTCATTATATGACATTGCACCAAGATTCTCAATTGTTAGAGTGTTTAGATGTCAGCCCTGGTTGGAACTAATGGTATTTTACCTCCTTTTGGTTGAATTTGGTAGCACAATTTACTTCTAGGTAGTTGACTAGGTTGTAGGACTCTCAGTTAATATTGCCCTTAAAAGTCCCTAAAACTATAAATTTTTATATTAGGGTGATTTTTAAACATCCATGCTTAAAGATCAAATTTTTTTATTGTTAGGTCAGGGACACACCTCGGGCAGCAGTTATGGGGTTCTAGATCCTTGCCCTTTTCAGCAAAAAGGCAAAGGTACCCTCTCTATAATACAATTCTAGTACAATACAATTCCAGGTAGTTGACTAGGTTGTAGGACTCTCAGGTAATATTACCTTTGAAACTCCCTAAAAGGACAGCGTTTTACAATTTGAGTAATTTTGTGCTACAAGTGGACTTCAATGAAAACTCTACCAGTCAACAGCAAGGAGAAGTGTATTCTGCATAATAGAATCAAGAGTACGTGTTATTTTTATAAGACAAACTTTTATAAGAAAATGAGGCTCAAATGGTCAAATGAAATTTCACGAAGAGTCCCAATTGTTAGATCTTTTAGATTTCAGCCTTGCTTGACCTAATGGTATTTACCTTGTTGTGGTTTAAATTGGTAGTACATTACAACTCTAAGTAGTTGACTAGGTTGTAGGACTCTCAGTTAATATTGCCCTTAAAATTATCTAAAAGGAGACATTTTTATATTTGGGTGATTTTAGACATCCATGCTTAAAGATCAAATTTTTAAATAGTAAGGTACGGCACGCACTTCGGGAGGAGTGATGGAGCTCTCGATCCTTGCCCTTTTCAGTAAAAGGGCAAAATTACCCTCCCCTACTCAAAAGGGGGCATTTCCCTAACATGAAAAACAAGTGGTTGCAGAAATATTCCTGAGGCTAAGCCTCTGATCCCCCATTTACCTTTCTCTACCTTGATAAGAAATTTCATAAAGGATCATTGCCCTTCACAGCAGTAATTTCAGTCAACCTCCCACAAGTATTTTCTCCATTTATTAATCGGAGAAACATTATCTAAAGACCGTATCCTCTTTAACAAGTGTTAGTGTGCTCTTGTTCGTGAATTGGAACCCTGTCCTTGACAATTCCTAGTTGTGCGACTATAAGAATGTATGAATTGCTAATGTTTTAACATATTTATGGAGATTTTCTTTGCCATTTGTGAGCATTGCTTTTTAGATAAGTATATTAGAACCCCCTTAAAATATGTGACACTTGGTGAGCCAAAATTAACTATTTAAAAACATACTTGAGTTTTTAAATAATAATGGTTTTTGAACATTATGAATTAAATGATTTTACATTGTAACCAAAAGCTTTTTCTAATGTCTGTGATAGGATTTCGTAAAGTTTCTCCATACCTTTGACAATAATGTCACTAGCACTATGAGTTTTAAAATCCTTTTGTTTTACATCATTTATGACATAATCTATTGAAGTGGGGTGGGGGATTTTGTAACAATATCATGTTTGTCTTAAGTAATGAACATAACAGAACTGAAATGACATCTTAAAATGGACTACTTTTAATACCTAACACTTAACCTAATAACAAGGTCAGAGGGTCAAATGATTGTCCTACTTTCCAATATAGATGTCATGGTACTTACATAGTTATCTTTGTTAACTTCATCCTTTCTAGCAATTTCAAGACGGAAAAGCAACGTCACCAAGAACTTGAATGAGGGAATGCAGAGCAAGAATGCAAGAAAATAAGGCTGTCTGTTTATCTTATATGGAGGAAGATAAAGAGACAACAAAGATGGAAAGAGGAAGGAAAAACAAGTTAGTTTAAGTGCCATTGTCATCAAACACTGGACTGCATTAAGCAGACAAAGGATGGCCAACTTTATAGGAGGCTGTCGGACACAGACAATAGTGAAAGATTGCGAGTATTTAAACCAAAATAATCATTTGGCAGGGCTGTGTATAAAGTATGAAAGTGTTTGCCATTCAGCCTAAAAAGAAGAAGCTGGTAGTAGAAAAGCTTGCAGAGAAAGTGGGCATCATCAAAACAAATGCTGCATCTGAAACAACAAGCCAAATAACAGAAGTACATGTCAGCATGTTGTATTGCAATTATGAAACTTCCAGGCAAAATTTGTGAAGATCAGGCAAAGTGAGAAAGCAAAAGCAACTTATGTCTTATATATTAAAAGAAACTTATGCTCTTTGTAAGCTTGACCATCCTGATGTGAAAATTGGAAATAAACATTTGCATAATTGGAAAATGTCAGCATGTGCTTTGTAGAAATTACACCCAAAAAGACGTTCATCTCTGTGTTTAGTATGAAAGTGTAATACTTACTTGTGAGGCAGTCTAAAAAGCAGATCCAATGTGTCCTCTTTATTCAGTTGAATTTGTTTCCCACTTTGTTTGCTCTACAAACTTAAAGGCCTGCATGATTGGACAGTGTAATTTATGTAGAGATAAAGGAGACTTGTGGCTCAAAACATTTGACAAAGCTCTGGATAAGGAAAGAATTTGGTATGAATGGGCAAGAAATGTTAGCAAAGAGAATTTTTCGGCATGAAAACCAAACTGAATGATAAGAAGTGCCAAGTGACCAATGTTGGTGATGCTTTTTCTATCTATCACAAAAGATGCCAAAATTTCTGTTTCATGTTTTTATGAAAAGATAGCAAAGCGATCATTTTCAACAGATGCTATGTAGCATCCCACCAGAATATGCTGTGGTACAAGTGGACTTCAATGAAAGCTATACCAGTCAACAGCAAGGAGAAGTATATTCTGCATACTAGAACCAAGAGTACATGATATTTTTATAAGAAAAACGTTTATAAGAAAATGAGGCTGAAATGGTCAAGATCTTCTAATACTAGACACGCACACCTTTGATGGTAAGAAAACATCACTTCTTCATGCACAAATAGGAAAGTTGATTAAAAATACTATATAGATGAAACTAAATATTAACCTGGGAAGAGTTTGTCTGAATGGATGAGAAGTCCACATATCACAAGCCATTTGATACGAAACCTTCTTCTCCATACGCTTCTTTGTTCTGTAAATGTCAGATGGCTTACATCCATGAGAACTTTGATCAGTAAGTCAGTATTCATTTTTTAGTGCAAGAGGTTACGTTATCTAAAAGCTAGAAGGAAGTCAAACAGAATAAAATAGTACTCCTTTTCGGTAACGACTTTTTCCTGTTTCGAAACTTCAACTAAAGCCTCTCAGAAAAAGGCGGCTACCAGTTCATTAACGTTCCCGGGTTTGAGCTTTTTATCGTTCTCTTGTGTTTTGTGCGTCTTTCTGCATTCCAAATCATTATTTATTCCGTTGCTACAGTGTTCAACCTGCTGGGCTTCTTTTTGGTATTTCCCAAAAGTTGCCGGATGTCTTAATTGAATGGCACATTATTCAGTATTCAGGGTACCACAGCGTGGAGGCACCAACCTTTTAATGAATCTTGAGAGTGAGCTTTACATGGATTGCACTTAGGCTAGCAAGACGCCTTTTTGACCAAATCATGTCCGTGATGCATGCGACTTCTAATACTAGAAAAGCACACCTTTTTTTCTAGTCAGTAATGTCATGGAAAGGCCGTAGGGCCTACAAAAAGCCCCCACAAAGAAGAACTGTAAAAATGGGGAAGCTTAAGTAGAGATGGAGATAAGACCAAGATTGTTGATGGTAGATTTAAAAGATGACAAATTGTAGGATTCAGGGAAAGTAGCGGGTGGCAATGAGCTCCACAGTTGAGATGTTCTTGGAATGAAAGATGATTTGTGAGATAAAGTTCGTGAATTAGGTAGTGTAACTTGGAAAGAGTGTGAATGGGTAGAGCTTCTGGTAGTTTGAACACGCCTCACCGGATCAGGATGCTGGTAAGAAAACATTATTTCTACATGTATGAATGAGAAAGAAAGGTAAAGTTGATTCAAAATACTATATAGATGAAACTAAATACGAACCTGGGAAGAGTTTGTCTGAATGCATGATAAGTCCAAATGTCACAAGCCATTTGATACGAAACATTCTTTTCCATACGCTTCTTTGCTCTGTAAACGTCAGATGTCTTACATCCATGAGAACTTCAGTAAATAGCAAAATATAGTATTCCTTCTAGGACCAAACATTCGACTGTAACTTCAACCAAATGCACTCAACTATCGGTGGCTACCAGCGGTCGACCTCAGCGATAGTCTGGCCGCGAGTGATGATCAAATCTCATTCGATTAAGAATTTACTTCTTTTTATTGGACTTGTGATAAGTAGAATCATAGCCAAAACTTGCGACTCACAAAGTTAATATGACAGCTATGTTCAGAATCAAGCAATTTCTTGTTCTATCACCAGCACATACATGATCTGATGTGGCACTGCGCATCATATGGGGGCCCTTTGATTAAAAGAGTTAATCCACGCTACGTACTACGCTATGTATTACACTTACAAGAATACTACCTTAGTGATGGAAGAAGACTTTCACTGGTTTATACACTCCTTTTGATAGTCTTTCACCGCTTATCTATCGTGATTTCCAAATGTGTTTGTCATATATTAAACTCATTTTTGTTCTTATACATATAGCCTTTCACAGTTAAATTTGCAACATCAAACGGTTTCTACAACAAAATCGTTCTCCATCACAACTTATTGATTGCATTATTAAAAGGTTTCTTAACAAGCAATATATAGTTGATATAAAGCCCAGTAATGTCCCTAAACTCCCTATATTTCTTTTTCTTCCCTATCTAGGTGTCTATAGTATATACCTCAAGAAATGACTTACTAAATTTCTTGTTAAAATGTACCCCCATTTTGACTTTAAGATTGTTTTTCGGACGATTAGACCTATTGGTAGCCTCTTCTTCTTTAAATATTGTGTCCCTAGTTACGTTCGTTCCTCTGTTGTTTACAAGTTACGTGTAATAGCTGCCAGGCTACTTACCATGGCAAAACATCACTCCATTTCATTTTTCGCTGTAGAGAGCATCTAGGGAATAATAAAAAAGGTAACAGTGTTAAAGGCGCATTATCAGCCATTAGAGATCATATAACAGACACTGGTAACAGTGCCTCCTTAGACAACTTTTGTATTATCGATAAAACTAACAAAGAACTTGATTTACTAATACATGAAAGTCTTCTTATTCTTAGAAATCGCCCCACGCTTAATTTTCAGAGCTTCTCAATTCCACTTTGTTTATTTTAGTTCCCTAAGGCTCTTTGTCACGTATTCTTTACTTATGTAAATATTAGCCTCTTTACTATAGTTTCCCTATTTTGATAGTTCATTTTTCCTTATTTAGGCAATAATGGTGTTTTCGCAGATTAGTGGTATTCCCCAATTAGGCATTTATGTTTATTTCCATTTATGGTCTCCCCGTAAGTATACTTTTCTTAATTTCCCATTTATTTTTTCCACTTGTTATTTTCCCCAAATTGATTTATAAAACCTTCTACTGGCACTTTTATATTAACTGAAGATGAGACATGATGTCTCGAAACATTTTAACATCGTTTATGTCTATCAGCTAAGTTTGTCTTAACATCGTATATGTCTATCGGCTAAGTCCTAATTGTTGGCATGTCGAACTAATGGAATGCCGAAGTAAATAAAGAGGAAAAGATGTTTTTCGTCGTGGCTCTTCTCTTGAAATTCAATAAGTGATTGTTGCCTTCACGCTGTCAGTACCCTGAATACTGAATAAAATTCCATTCAATTACCACATGTGTCAACGTATGGTAAAAACGCCCTATGAATACCAAAAAGAAGCCGAAAGGCTTGAACACTGTATCAACAGAATGAATAATGATTTGGAATGCAGAAAGACGCAAAAATTACAAGAGAAAAAGAAAAAGCTCGAACCCAAACCCATTACAAGCTGAGGGATGTTAATGAGCTGGTAGCAGCGTTTTCTGCGAACGTTTTGTCCGAAAAGGAGTACTATTTTATTTTTTGACTTCCTTCTAGCTTTTAGATAACGTAACCTCTTGCACTAAAAAAATGAATACTGACTTACTGATCAAAGTTCTCATGGATGTAAGCCATCTGACATTTACAGAACAAAGAAGTGTATGGAGAAGAAGGTTTCGTATCAAATGGCTAGTGATATGTGGACTTATCATGCATTCAGACAAACTATTCCCCAGTTCATATTTGGTCTCATATTTATTTTATTAGGATGCCATATTGAATATTCCATAATTTCTAAAAGTCTTCTAGCTCACGCCTTATCTATACCAAGCATAAATCGAATGGCTTGAACACTGTATCAACAGAATGAATAATGATTTGGAATGCAGAAAGGCGCAATAAGTACAGGAGAAAAGACAAAGCTCAAACCCATTACAAGCTGAGGGGGACGTTAATGAATTAATGACCCCAATGATTTGAAGACACCGCTGATTATTATAACCCCCTCATCTATTCCCTTTAATACTTTCAGACTTACTCCATATCTACAAAGATCATTCCTCTCAATATATGAATGTGGTTTCTCCCAAGAAACTAACTTATCCTCTTCTTCTGTTTTGATGTTTGTACGTCAACAGACATGTCTACAAACAATTTCTTGTCTTTTCAGACCCCCCTACTCCACTTGTTTTGAACCCCTGATCATTAATTTCAGACATTTCAGAGACCCTCTCCCCCCGTTTATTATGGGTTTTAGAGTATAACTATTTTTGAAAACAAAGATTTTATTACCAAATGGTAAGAATTTCCTTACTAAGTTTGAAAAGCACTTTCAGTACCAGGAGCCCATCCAAAGTTTTTGCAAAGTAAGAAGAATCTATGTATTTAGTGTTAGCACGAGGTGCCACTTTGTTTGGCGGTGAGGAGGAGTTCTGATATCAGTTCACAAGCCAACGTCGACGATCTTCGGGCCTAAGTACATGGAATGCACTTTTGTAGCTGAGGCAAGAAATGACAATATCAAAGTATATACTATGCGATATGCACTCTACCAGCGAAGTAAATAATATAAGTTAGATAAGACTGGCCTATCCATGCAACTAAAACAATATATATTCTTCTCTCAAAAGTGCAAGTGACATCACTGTAAAGGGAGAATTCATTGCTTACTTGTCAAAGCATAGGTTTCAAATCCTCATTGGCAGAGAGCCTTGATCACATGCAAATATTTGGTGCTTGATTAACCAATGATAAGTCAGGAATTCCTCAAGAAATGCCACTCATAGCTAAATTTCCCTAAACTCCCTATATTTCTTTGCAAATTGTAGCATTTAGGGAAGGTAGTGGGCGGCAACGAGTTTCACAGTTGAGAAGTCCTAGGAATGAAAGATGATTTGTGAGCTAGAGTTCGTGAATTAGGTAGTGTAACTTGGAAAGGGTGTGAATAGGTAGAGCTTCTGGTGGTTCGAACACACCTCACTGGATCAGGATGTTGGTAAGAAAACATCATTTCTACATGCATAAATAAGAAGAAAGGTGAAGTTAATTCAAAATACTTTATAGATGAAAATAAATATGAACCTGGGAGTAGTTTGTCTGAATGGATGATAAGTCCACATATCAAAAGCCATTTGATAGGAAATACTTACGGAGGTTTCTTTATTCTGTAAACGTTAGATGTCGTACCTCCATGACAACTTCAATTAGTAAGGTGCTATTCTTGTAAGTATAATAAGAGCTGTTATCTAAAAGCTAGAAGGTAGTCAAATAGCAAAATAAAGCTTTCCTTCTCGGACCA
>WIPJ01001841.1:18383-64245 GCA_018155075.1 Cassiopea andromeda
AGGTGTTAAAAAACTGAAATTTCGGTAATGGAATTGGAATCAGCGCCCTAGATTACCCTATGTCTGAACACATTTGTGCGGTCCTATCTAACAGTTTGAGAAAAAAAATTCAGACAATGTCTGCCAAAAGTCTTGGAACACTTCCTGTGATTTATGCTATAGACGAACTACAAAATCCCCTCCCCCGTAAAACAATGTTGTTTGAGGGGCATATGACTAGCACGTTTGGGAGAAGTGATGCCTGTCCAAATAGCTAAGGGCCCTGGCTACTGATTCAACATTGTATGAGGGGGGAAGGGGGTTTACACTCTCATTACTGACAAGGAAATAGGACGGGGGTAGAAACCCCTCAAAACTGTATGGGTGTTCCAACTACTTTTGGCAGAGATTGTAGCTTGCACAGATCTTTGTAAAAACTATAAGATAGACCTTCACATTTAATGTGCGAGTATCCATAGCAGCCATCACATGAGACTGCACGGTGATTTTTAGCAACTGGCCTAAAGCAAACTGTACAAGGATTTTTAACTGGCCCTGGGTTAGGGCATACATCCCCACTCAAGCTGTCATCTTGAAGGTCATATCTTGTTGAAAATTTCATCCTGAAGGTCATATCCTGTTCCTTATTTATATGGAGGCCTAGACGAGTTCTCGCTATCGAATACCATAGATCTTGCCCAGAAGGGCTCATCCAAAATAGATAAAGAGGGCTAGCCCTCCAAGGAGGGGTGGTAAATCCGTGTCACTCAAGCACAATTGTAATGTATTATGAAAACTCTGAAACATGTATTCACATCGTGTCCACATTTTGACTTAAATTCAAGTGGTTGGGTTCCAAAGTCGTTGATATTGCTTATAACAATTGAAAGATTGTGGGAGGCACAGTTTACCTTTAGTCATTACCAACGAGAAACGTTAATGTTCTTCTAGTATACTTAGTTTGTAACGTACAGTTCATTTAGGGAACTGCTATGAGCTATGGGACAAATGAAATTGGCAGTCCAAAAAACATCAACATGGAAAGCAACCATTAGCACCTTGTCACAACAGCATGTTATTTCAAAAATAGGTGCAATTCTTTAGAAGCACTGGGGCTGATTGGGTGGTAGATAGGGATGGAGGTTGGTATCCCCTGGTCAATGGTAATCACTTGCTAAGCTTCCTTGCTAACTAGGGATGTAACTTAACAAATTAGCATGGGATTGACAATGATGTTGAAAAATTTCATGCACAAAAGAAAAGGAAGAAAAAATTTTCTTCAATAAAAAATTTAAACAAAGAAATATTTGCCAATTAAAAATGCCTCTCTAATTAATCGAGATTGAAGGTGAAATAGTATTGCTTCACGGACGTACTTAAAAAGAAATGCTTGCCAGGAAAACACAGAGAAAAACCTTGACTTGTCCATCTAAATAACTGACACCCCTCTGATAATGTTTCCACTGATGCGTCATAACCATGTTGAGTTCTCTTCAGCCTTTGAAGAATAGGAGCAAAGGGGGCAAATGTCCATTTATGCTGTCTAGTTTAAAACTCAGATGACTTACTTCTGCTGCTTCACTGCGTATAGCACAATGTGTACATAGACCATTAACGTCAAGATGAAATGTAGGAAAGTATTTCTAGAATACCCTTGTCTTTTAGCTATAAACTGACATTCAATTTCGCAGCTTTGCTAAAAAGCAAAGACGATATCTATGTACTGCTACATCGAATCTGTGGTTACACATGGTTATTCAACCTTCATTTGAGTGTTCTATCAAGATTGTCTGCTGCTTTAAACAACCACCCTGGCTATTAGATTACTTATTCAAATGGTTCATACTTTGCTGCTTATTTTACGACAGGGAGTAAATATTGGGATTGGGAAGGGGGATTAGGAAGACACTGAATTAATTTTCTGACCATCTGGGATCGACCTTAACAATCCTTGATAAGATAAATTACCATGCCTATTAAGCAAAGAAATACTTGCAAATACTCAAAAAGCTGATCTATGCTATTTGATGCTGTACCATTAAGTCAGTGGATCCAGGATAGGCACAAAAATGCATCCAATTTCAGGATTTCATATTGAATTCTAATTCTATGCCTTAAGCATGACAAAATATATCAAAATCGAATGGATGCTCTAAAAAAACAAAATGGATGCATAACAGCAGTCAATCTCACGTACATGAGTTTCGTTTATAAGAACCTAGCTCAAGGCCTAGTACGAAAGTTTCTTAATTTCTGGTCATAGGTTACTTCTATGAGTTTCTAAAAGATTTGTAATCGAGCGAAGTAAACATGAAAATAGAGCACATAAAACATGAAAATAGTAAACTGTTTCTGTTTTAATAAACAATATGCTTCAGTGCGAGTTAACTTTCAAAGCAATATCATATTCATATTGCATTGGTTCAGTATTATTGATTCAGGTAACGATGTCAATGTGCTAATTGTCTTAAGTGTCCTAGATCTACTCTTGTAATTCTAAAAGTTTCTTAAAGTTTGGGCTGTCTAATTTTAGGTTGCATATAAAGTAGTTTCTTATAAAAAGGCAGGTAATATTTACCAGTCAGATAATCGGAGACATGCACTGTCACATACTGTGATCTTTAATGTGCAATATGAATATTTGACATCAGCAGTTGCGCTAAATTGAACTATTTCTCAAGTCTGTTCTTAAAGTATAATCATATAGGGTGGATTGTTATTTGTGATTTCAATAGCCCTGAATAGGCCAAATATTGAGGGCTACACCCTATTTTGGTGCATCTAAGGAAACCTTGAATATGATTGTAAATTGGGGTACTTCATACCTGAAATTTCGATTGGCTACATAGGTCTCCAGTGCGGCATGTTTAACAACGCTGTTCATCTCAAAATGGTGTTTGAATACATGTTAAACAGCAGTTGTGTTGGTGCATTGCTTCAACCGAAGAACCCACAAATAAATGTTTGAAAATTTCAAGTACTGTTGAAATGATAGACTAGACAAGTCAGCCATTAGCAATTCTTACTAGAAACATGAGCAAACATTTCCTAAACCTTTTCACATTCAACAGCTTCTTGTAAGTTAGAAACTATCAAATGCTACTTAGAAGAGTGACTTCTTTTAAGCCAGTCTATTGTATCTGGTCAGAATGACCCCCAAACGAGTATTAATATCCAATATTCACAGTAATATGCTGGGATACAGCAGGTGATAGCCTGTTCCCAAAGACGGCCTTAGAGTCCCCTAAAATTTCAGTTAACTCCAAGGCCGCCAACTAAATCATTGAGGATTTTTATGGTCTGTTGGCAATGTCATAACATGCTCTTACTTTTTTAAAGTCAATCAGAAAGACAACGTCCATTTAAAGCTTCTAGCTTCAATCACTGTCGGCGTTTTGGCAGGAATTTCCCCCCGCAATTCTTCCCTGGCAACACCTCTACTTGACTCACTGAAGAACAGAAAGTGTTGGATCGAAACCACATATTCATGCAGCTGGGACGGACAGCTAGAAAAATAGTACAATACGTAGCATTTCACAACTCAAACGAGGTCACAACTTTTTGACCCTGGTATACTTAATAATGAAAATACTTTTAAATTAGTGGAATTGATTACTTGTGGGTAGAAAACGTCTTCACATTTTTAGTCATTGAATTATAAACGCTCCTCTAGATGTCTGCTGTTTATCCTACATTCCTAAGCTGGCAAAGAAATAATATTTCCTCCTTAAATATAACTGTATAGCAACATAAATTACCCATTTCTTATCAATCGCCAACTTTACGCCACATTGCAATATCTAAAAGAAGGAACGAATTTCACTAAATGTAAAGGAACATTAAATAATCTTATTAAATTAAGAGCTAGATTCTCTAGCAACGTCAATAAAAGGACCAACATATCTGTAGTGTATCTACAACTACTCACTACCATGGCCAAGCTAAAATCTGTGATGAGACGAGGATAAGCATAGAAGTACCGAAGACCAGGAACAATGACGAATTCTAGATCCAGAACAATGCCCCAAATTATAAGGTTTATATTTGGCTTTAAAAGAAAAGACTGCACACAAAGTCAATATACTTTTTCATTAATTTCTGAGATCAGATAAGTTCATATAGCATTTTCCTGAAAATTCTGCAAGCGGCTATCATGAATATTCTAGGGGGTATTTTGAATCCACAAAGTATATTGTAAGGACATTTGATACTTTAGGTAGCTCACAAGACAGAATATGAAAATATCTAATAAGTACACTAGTTGTTCTTTTTTTACAAGTTTATTACTTTATGTTTTAATGACACCCTTAAACATAGCTTAAGCGACATCCATACAATACTAATTCAGAGCCATGCCTGTTCTGTGTAAGCAGATGTCGGATGGGCGAGACAACAAAGTCAAAAATGGGTTTTACCATTTAGATCATAACTATCAAAGTAATGCATGGATTGAGACAAACATGAGAGATTAAAAACTTTAACACCTCTAGTCTTCACTTAAACAATCAACATTAAGTATTGCAAAGTAATACTTTGCATTTGGAACTGAGCTAATTGACGAATTTCCTATCGGATGGACGCGTTTGTACGACTATGAAATTTTTTGCCGTTAAATGATCCTCCTTCCAAATTTTTGATAGAGCTAATAGGTATTCTAGAACTCCTCAGTTGAAGCAATCTTAATTATCACTGAACTGTCTGTCTGACTGAAACTTTACCTATGTTGAGAAATTGTCAAATTTGTTGAACAACAGGAGCTTTTTACGTTATGAACTACTTCTTTGAAATCTTATCATTGTGTTGAGATGTACTTCAGCTGACAGGAGTTTGATCAAATATGTAAATAATCAATACCCCATCTATAGTTAGATAACAACATCATTGTTTGTCAAAACGTTGTCATAATTTGTTAAGAGCCTTTGAACGTACACAGCTCAACACTGGATTTCAAAAGTACTCCTTGATAATTTTCTGATCTTGATGTTGTTATTTCATAATACTTTATACTTGTGGATGCTTCACATATAAAACAATAGCTTTGCTTTTTCTAGAAGATCGTGGTACATTTTGCTTTTTCCCCGGACCCCCTTAAATAGTTAAATTTAGGGATAGGCATACTATGCACCTACTCCAACATTGCATATCATAACATATCATCAGTCAAGTTCATCTCTGCAAACAATTGGGGAAAATACACTGAAAATTCAACAGTATTTTCTGAGATTAAGTAGGCATATAAGTGTTTCAGGTGACTTCAACAAATCTAAGTTCAACATTCTTATTAGCCTGAAATGCAAAGTGTACGACGTTTGTTAGAGAACACCGCCAATATTCATCTTTAAGACAACCAGTATTGTTAAAGTTAAAAAAGAAAACTAAAAACAGTGATTTAAACCAAACAGTGACGGTTGAATGCGGGTATGTATGAATCAATCAAAATGTGAGGAAATACATCTTCAGGGGGCACTCTTACAAGTTCTATAAGCTCTATAAGCTGTATTGGAACCATCTACATGCAACCTTATGAAAGTAGGAGTCTCCCGTAATGCATGTTGCTAGAGCCCCTGTCAATCAAGCATGAATCCAAGGTAATGCCCGCTACATCTCAATGCCTTAGGAGTATTGGTAAGGACTAACAAGATAATTAAACAACAATTACAAATGTGAAGTACCTGTCGGTAGCAAAATATTCCATTCTCTTCAGGGGTGGATCCAAACACAATTATGACACTTGCAACTTATATCCATGCCCATACGACCACGCCCAATTGTTCTTCTTCCACATCTCTGTAGAAACATTCTGCACTTAAACAGACAAATAGGCTACAGATTTCCCATTCTATTGACAATATAACATCACAGTCATTCTAACGTTTTGAAACTTGTGCTCCATACACCAGTACAATTTTAAACAAGAAACTAGCCTTTTCTGCTTGTGGACAGTGTTCTGTAAGGAACACTATCTTTGGTTAGTACTTTGTTGTACAATTCTACCATTAAGTGCACAAGGAAGGCAAATGCAACACTTTCCTTTCTAGAATATGCCAGACCAGGAGCAGGGACATCTTGGCCTGAAGGTAGGGGGCTATAGCCCCAAAATCTTCAAAAATTATGGGGTGTTTAGAAAATTAAATGTCTTCTAAGAAAATTGTCGGACTTTTTCTTTTAGTGAAGAAAAAAGGTTTGACTTTTATCAGAAAATTATTGACCTTGCCCCCCTCTCCTACTCTATAGGTGCTATGACGCCAATGACTAGGAGAAAACAGACATCGAACTATGCAAAAGCCTTTGGTAATTAAATCTTGTCACTTGTTCGCTTTTTTACAGTGGGTACTCCCTACCTGTCTATACGGGGATCCATTTCAATAATTGGGGTTTGAGACTTTATTACAAAATCATATTTGGGGTCTTTGAATTAAAACTTATGAAAAATTCAATATATGAGGTCCAAGAATTAGAGCCAAATAAGTCAATGTTTTTGGGAGGAAGGGGAGGGACTTAGCACAGAATGTAGAGTAACTTCAATTCATTTATTGATATTGGATTGAATGATAAAGTCTGCTAGGACTTAACCATACTTTGCATTTGTGAAAAAATATTGAAATCAGAACTTGAGCATAGTAAAAGAACCTGTGAAGCGCATTCAATAACTTAGTATTCAACGGAGGCTGAGCCCCTAAGCAATCAATGGATTGGACAGGGGGGGTCGTCATCCTTAATGTACCCAAAAAATACACTCATGGTTTCTATTTGAAAAGCACATAGAGATTAGGTTCGTAAAGAATTAGCACTTGCTCTCAGGTGCCAAATAAACGTACCCCCACTAATTAACTTCTGGACTTTTTCCAACCTCTCCCAAACCTTACTAGGACCACACTTGCATTAATTCTAAGGAAATTAACTGATTTTACAAAACCATCATTACATATCCTTTCCTTCTAGGTAGTACTCAATCCCGATGTTCAAAGCAAAATAGAGTACTTCTAGCTTTATGCTCCTTGACAACCTGTTTTTCTTCTTTCCACCTTTGTGAAATCATTTACAATCTATTCTCAAATTCTAACCCTCATTTAATTTGACCCCCTTCCCGTTTATGACATTTCGAAATTTATTCTGACCCCCTATCTATTAGGATACCCCCGTGTCTTGACACTTAAGATGAGTTCCTTCTTGCCTCCTACAAAAAATGCGTGTTTCTTAAATTTACTTGTAATAAATGAACTTAGATTCCCTGCTCCAGTGGTACTCACCAAACACAAAAGTACTGCTAAACAATGATATTCAACATAGTAGGGAAAATAAAAGTAATATTTTTGAGTCAAAGAAATAGTGAAATGAAATTCACCCAAATCCATGGATCACAATTCAGCCATTATGGTAAAAATAGAACCGAGACTACATTCCCGCCTAAAGGACTATCTGACAATCACGTAATTAGTTCAAAACTTGAAGTTGTGAGTTTTGCATGTCAAATCTAAGACAGCTGAAGAATATGTTGAAACATAGCGCAAGTGCAATAAATTAACAGAGCGAAGTTTCTGTAAATGAGGATGCTAACATTGATTGCAACTTCATATTATTTTGTACATTGAAGGAAACAAAAAAACAAGTGTGCTGAACTGGAGTTAAAACATCACAAAGGAGCATTGGCATAGATGGATACTGTGAATGGTTGCAAGTCATAACAGTGGGAAAGTTTTATGGAGCAATCCATGGCTTTAGACAAATATTCCATGAATGGCAATTGCAGGGTTAGAAGAGATGAGTTTGCCCTGTGCTCGCGCATTCAGCCACAATGGAGCTTAATGGACAGCTATCAATTGAACATTGCACCTTTGTCATTTGTAATGTAATTCCTATAACTTGGAGTTTAATTGATGAAAAACATTCGCATAGCAGAGAAGTGACATTAGTATGGACAAATATTGGAGAATTTTTTATAGTTATTGCACCAAAATTACTAATCATATTTAACTTCAAATGGAAAAAAGATTCCCGCGTGTAAATATATCTGGAAACTCAAGCTTACATTCATGGTGGAAACATGTGAGTAAATTAGTATAATCTATTTAGCGCATCCTTTAGACTGAATGAGTAAAAACCACTTCTGTAGCTATATACACACTTTTCTTTTTAGGAGAATGTAGTCTATATTAGTGGTTCCCAAACTTTTCAAAATAGTTTGCATGGCATGCTTTTTCTACTTGCGGTACCTCGGAGGAGGGATATCTTCGACCTTAGTATCGCGTGTAGAAAGTTTCATGTCATATCCTTAGCTTTGTTAGGAACTTCAGCAAAATGCATCCATTTGCTGCAGATCTATCATTGTTAATTGCTAGAATCCTGCTGTAGATTTGTCCCTATGAATGTTACTGAAGTTCAGAAAATATACACCTCTATTACCATTATTAAGCTTCCTATAGGCGAAAAGAAATTTCGATAGTTCGTAGCCGCTTTTGCAACACAGAGCGCTACATATAGCGTCAAAGAAATTTTAATTTTAAAGCCATCTCAAAGTAGATGATAGATATAACTCCCAATTACTCAGTAACAACAGACATACTTTCACACAAAAATACAGGCAGAGTTTGAAAGCATAAGTTTGCAAGTGGTAGAAATTTGTAGCTTTATGCAAGAAAGTACCTAAAAATATATGAATGTGGCCGTGCAACTTGCAAGTTTCAGCAGCTACTTGTGTCCTTCAAAAAACCCTTTGCCATCTCCGAGGGGAGCACATACCCCAGTTTGGGAACCGCTGGTCTATAAAAATACTGCTTTATATTCAATTAAAATGAAGAACAATTCAAGAATGATACAAGGCTCAAATTTAATCAATAACTAGATATAGAGGATTTTAGATTCGGTTTTGGACTGTAGATAAAGCATTTACTGTTCTTTGATGTTGGGCAAGTACATCAGAAAAGAGGCAAGTCTTGTCAATAATTTAGCAGACAATTATTCATATTGCTCAAAAATAAAAGACTATTTAGAGGTCCAAAATCAAACAAATTTCAGAATGGTGAGGCTCTGGATAAGGTATTCTCAAAAAAGGAAAGTGTGTATTTATTCTATATGGTAATTGAAGAAGTGATCATGCTCATAGTTAGCTAAAACTATGCAATTCCATTTTGCTAAATTAATTATCAAATCGGAAATGGAAATGCCATATAATGTTACTGTAAGCAATGAAATTCAAATAAATGAATGCAAAACTCTGTGCTTTCTCATAAACAACTTAAAATTAAAACAATATTTATGTGAAAGGATAATTCAGAAATATTTGAATTTCATTGCTAATACCGCTTTCAAAATGACTTAACATATAATACCATTTGCATATATTTGCAAAAGGTTCTATCTATGAATTAGCATGAAAAATAACTTATTAGTAAATCATTTTACCTTCTTTGTCAAATCCCTGGTTAATTGAGGTATGCAATTCTGAATGGCTAGCGCTTGCAAATTGCCTTTACCATTGCTCATCCCTTGCTCAATGGCCGCTACCATTGCGCTCCACCATCCATCCATAATGTTAAGATTAAACAATCCAAGCTGCTTACGTGATGATGAAGACATTGCCCAATGAAATGCGTTTAATAAGCTGTTTACGTTTTTCAATGTACATTCCTCTATCCCCACCGAAGCCAACTTCGAATTTAATTCTTCCATTCCAACATCATTGTCTTCTAATTCGCATCTGAACATACTTACAATTTTACATTTTCCATAATCAATGGATTCGATTTCACGGCGGGCGGCATTTACATTTAGCTTCATGTTAGTCAATGCGATCTTACGAACATCTCCAAAATACTTAACGCATTCGATCATTTTGAAGTCATTGACGTGGAACTGCGGAACATGAATATGCCTAAATGCAATACGACGTTCATTCTCATTGCATTTGTAAATGTTCACCATATGTTTGTAGATAGAGTATAGTTTCTTGCTTTGCTGAACATCTAAAAATATGCCTTTATACTGCTCACTTGAATCAGCATACTTTGTTTGAAAATTTTCAGTGTTTAACATTTGAACTGTTGACAGGAAAATGCTTTTATCAGCAACATCATCATTTAGACATGAAACAATAATGTCAAGTGAATTTAAGAATTTTGTTCTTCCATCAAACTTGCAACCATTCATGATCTTTATAACATCTTGACAGAAACTGTTTATGTTCATTTGCTGTATCTTTGTAGCATTTACTTTTACCATTTCTTGAATTATTCTTCTGGAATGAGATCCAGTTATAAGTTGGCAAGCAAAAATTACAACTTCTAGATATCCATTCTTTAAGTTATCTGAAATGATTTCCAGGGGATTTTGGCAGCTGCTGATGTAAAAAGCCGAGAGAAACTCCATCAGCGTAAGATGCTTGAACTGGAGTTTCTCTTCAAAGCTGTCTGAAACATCAACAAATAGACTGCCAATAAACTGACTGCCCCGTTCACAATTAACAAGAAGGGCTTCCATATCTTTCTTGGGAATAATGATTTTGTTCTCATTCAGCAACTTGTGGCAAATTTCTCCAAGGGTCAATAACTCTTTTGAATACTCATGGAATATCTTTGAAATTACTTTTCTTTCTGAAGGGCTATTTTTTTCTGCATGCTGCAGCAACAGTAGATACATATTCCAGCAATACAGCTCTGCTTTACTATGAATACGGTCAAAATTCAACAAACTTGCGGTGCAACAGAAGGTATTAAGAAATTGGGGGATTCTTAACACAGGAAGAAATTCATTTGAAGAGTCTTTTCCTTTGGTTAAATCCACAAAAAAACCTTCAGGAAAAGGAAAGTTAGCAACATATTCCTCGATTTTGTCATCATTTAGTCCTTGTATCTCAACTGTTTGTAAGCCACCAATTTCACCAAACTGTTCCAGTTTGCTTTCAACATGGGGTCGTCCTGTTATTATAACTTTAGAGTAAGGATAACTATTACAGCTGAGTAGCTGATTAAAAATGAAATAGTTGGATGTTTCATCAAAGCCATCAATTAGAAAGAGGATATCTTGACCATCATTTAAATCAAACTCAAACTTTGTTTTCACAAACTCCTTCAAGATCTCATCTGTTTGTAAATGGGCGGCAGCCTTTGTTCCTAGGAAGACGTTAATCTCTCTACACTCAAACATGATACACACTTTAATGTCATTATATATTTCATTGCATGACCATAAAGTGATGAACTGCTTTGCGAGTAATGTCTTACCCAATCCTGCTATACCACGAAGAAATGTAACCCGCTTGTCATTGTCAAGCAACTGAGACAGTTCGATATCTTCACTTGTGGTACTTCTAAGGCTTTCCAAATAATTTCTTACTTCATCTCTGAAGTTGCCTACAGGATTTACGTCCTTGCGTATCGTTAACTTTACTGCAAATTTATGAATGTCTACTTCCTCCAACTTTATTCTTCCATTCTTGTCTGCAATGTGTATTTGATGTTTTGGATATTTGTTTTTATATCTTTTCTTTAGATTATCTAGAAAAGACAAGAGGGACATATTATGGGCACAGGAATTAAGAAATAGGTGAGTGGATCTTCTCCTCATCCAACTATTGATACTAGGTATTGAAAAGTATACATTCACTAATGATGTTTCCAGAGTTCTCACTTCTAAGGACAATATCGTTAAACTATCAAAAAATTTGATGATTACAGTGTATGATGAAATCATTGAAATAGCAAAAGTGAAGACAATGGTAGAGAAAGCTATCCTTATACTACAATATAATTAAGAGAATAGAAACATATAGACAAATGAGGGCTATTATAATCATGATTATAATGTAATTGCTTGCCAAGTTTCATCATAATCATGATTATCATAATACTTATAGTGGTTAGAGGGCTCACACGGCACCTATGTGTACATGCATAGGGTGAAGAATTCCAGTAATAATTGTATTTATTTAACTGACAAAGATACGCAATAGCTTCAAACGAAAGTGAATTTTTGAGAACTTTAATAGCATGCTATCGTATTTGTTTCCCTTTGTTTACTGAATACAGATGAGCAGTGACGTGCTGAGATGTTCTCAACACAGGGGTCACTTTCATGTCAGAGAAACATGGTACCCCCTAAACATCGAATTAGGCTTAGTTGTACGTCTAAGTATGTTACCCTGGGGATGAAGCATGTGTGAGGGATAGGGAGCTATAGCCCCCATTAAAGCATCCTAGTTTCTCACGGAATATTATCAGCCCATACCGGTTCTGTGAATGCAAGCAGGCACGCCCACCAATTCATTACACAAAACCGGAATAATTTAGATACGGAGCGTAAGACAGATTGGGCCCTGAGGCTTGCCCCTATAAAATATCTCCAGGACCACGTGCTCTAGAACGTCGGAAAATGCCTTTTGGAGCAAATGATTAAAGTTGCTATCAGATTGAACACTGATCACTTAACCTGGCAACCAAAGATGAACTGAATACACACTGACCATTCCTTTTGTTGGCCTATCCCAGTAGTGAAAAGTTAGCAAAATCTAATGACAGTATACTGATGGACAGATAATCTATGCTGGAATGTGCGCTGGAATTCATTTGCTGCAAGACTTTTTGAAATCATGCTTGACAAACAAATAGATTGAATCGCCCTGCAGACTGAGCTGCTTATGGTCCCTTCCCCTGGCGTGACTGTTCAGGTGTCCCAAATGAGCAAACCAATAATTCTTTTAATTAAACGGTTAAACTTATATAATATTTCTAGTTGACAATCATCTGATAATATCTTCTAACGAGGAAGACAAGAGTAATCTTAAGAGTTTGATTGAAGATTTAATACTCTCCGTTATTTTCTCAGTTGAAAATCAGCTGAGCGTGACTTTTAAGGGGAGCTTTAGGAGCAAAGTGAATAGTTCAATTGAGATTTTCATGCTTTTTGTGTAGTTGTATTTACAAGTAATGTACCATTACTAGTCGTAAATTAGCAAGTGTGCTAGATGTAACCTTTAAAACGTTCAAGAGAAAATTTTACTTTCAGCACATGCAAAACAAGACTGGAAATGTGACTTCTTACTCTGAACTGATGTAAGGAAAAACATTTAATAAACAAAGCAAGCTTATGGTATGGTAGTTACTCTAAATGTTCATTTTGTCCAATTTCTAGAGCTTTTTGACCAGGCTGCTTAGCATAGCCAACAGAGATGGAAAAAGTACAAGAAAGGCTGAAAAATAAAGAAGGAATTGAATACGTTTTAGCAATTCTACTCAAAAAAACTAACTTGACAGATGAGGGTCTAGATTTTAACATTTCCTGTAGTAATTGTACATTTAGGGATTGGCGTACTATTAACTTATTTCATTATTGGCTGTCATATCCTATCTCGCAGTTATATTTTACAGGGTTATTTTCTTTGGGCAAAATAGAAAAGTTTGAATGAACATTCAGCAACTTCTTAAGAGAGAGTACGTGGGGATATAAGCGTTTTCCCATGGTTTCAGAAGATCTGAATTTTGTACCTTTTTATCAACTCGAAATAAAAATGTAAGATGGTTATTGCAAATGGGTGCCAAATTTCACCTGGGTGCCCCAAGACAATCTATGCAACAATACTACTGCTGTTGGGGGTGTAACACCCACACATCCTGTGGAATTTATGACCCATATTGCAGGCTAACAGCTTATGCACCGTACATCCCTATTCTTCACTCCTTCATTACTACTGTATTTCAGAGTGCAGATTCACATTGTAATATGATGCTGTAAATATTCTTGTTTCGCTTCTTATGTTCAACTCCCCCTCCCTAGCCAGCAGCCCACTGTAGATCACAGGTGTGTGGAAGGACTTTTGGTATTGTAAATAAAAATTGACGTTGGGATCACCTATTGTTGATAATTCTTGGCAGGCTAACGGCCTATCAGAAATTTCCTATAATACTTTCACAGATATTCGGCAAAATTTGTGAGAATGATAATGTTAAAACGCCATATCATAGGGTCTACACATTGTCTTTTTATTAGAAAATCATTATTTTGCTTGAGCCTCAATTTTCTTACCATTTCCCGAAAATGAGCCTGAGATTGTCTTAAAATGTTCTTATCATTTACTGAAATAAACTGGCTAGAGTGGTTTACACTCTCGTTAATAAAATTGTATAAGTGAAATTGAATTCCATCTTTAACATGTTGAATGCAATAGCGACAAAGTACTGCTTTTTGGCCTATAATAACACTTAATTTTGGAAATTGAGCCTCATGATTTTTTACAATTTTCTTAAGACTATGATGACGTGAGCCGCATTTTCGTATTAACTCTTTTCTTATAAAAAAACGTGTATGTCTTCAAGACCTTACTGTAGATATTGCAGCATAAAATATGTCTATACTGTGGGTAGTTTGCATAACATATATTCTCTTCTTTTCAAGTTGTTTTCCCTTTCTAATTCCTTGATTTTACAAACTTCAAATTAAAATTAACAAGTTGCATTCAAAATGATATCCGTTGCATAAGAAAACAACAGTCTATGGCCAAGGGTCCGCGGCTAGGGCAAGGAGCCGCGTGTGCCACCGCTTTCAAAAGTCAACAATACTGTACCTGTACTTGTGAGGGGCGAGTGAATGATAAAAATTTAGAAAGATAAAAATAAAAGGTGAGGTAGCTTCATATTATCTGAAAACCCACACTTTATACATATACAGTATAAAAGTTCCTCTGACTTAAAAAAATACGTGGTTGACATTCACTACCATCAAATTTAGCACATGCAATTTATACCTGTTGAAACAGTTAGATGCCGTAGAATTTTGCAATGGAAAGCTGTTCCTTAAAGCTCACCGCAGGTTTTTCAAACGAAGGGGAACAGGGGGTAGATACTCCACATTCAGAAATCTCTAGGACAGCCTAAAAAACCGGTTTAGTACAAACCACGGGATTCAGTGGATAGTAGGTAATTGCTGACATTGCAAAAATCTGGAAATGGCCTGTTAAACTCTTGGGCTCAGACAGCTAAGTGTTTATACATTTTTAATACACTCATCCTCAAAGTTTATGAGCATATTAAGGCTGGGATTCGCCAAAATTTACAAATACTCTTAGAATAATGCGAGACCCAAGCTTTATCCTGGTATTGAATGTTTTAGCACTGTAGTTGCATTCATTGTACCAAAAAGACCAAAGTTGCACTGTTCATTGATTCTTTCCACTTTTGCTGACTTTATGTTGCTGTAATGTGAAGTACAAAAAACACAGATTACTATCCATTTTGAAGGCATTCACTCAGCAAAAAACAGAGGATTCGGAAGAGACTCATTCAAAGTGAGTGGATATTTACAAAATATATGGATTTTGAAATGCAGTAGTTAGTGAAAACGCAAAAAAACGATTTTTTTCTCTGGAATAGCGCAGTATCAACAGAAAAAAACTACAAAGCCGATGCTTTAATCTCTGTTTTTGTGAAACGTGTAACCGAGCAAAGTCTTGAAATTTCTTTCACAAAAACGGAGGATTAGGGACAGGCAAAGGATAGTTAAATCAACAAAAAGTTGAATACCTTCCTTGAACCTTCAGGTAAAGCTACAGCTTTGGCAGTTAAGAATATTTTAAGAATAATGAGGCTCAGCAACAAACAATGCATGCTTATAACAAAGAATGTAATCTAAATAGACACTAGGGGAACAAAAGCATTATAACACTTCTGAAGCTAGAAAATGGCGGACGACAGTCATGATTTTATTATTGTCTTATTAACCTGTCTTTTATCGGGCGAACGGGCACACAAATAAGAAGACTAACGCAATGAAGCCATGCATCAAATATAACTTTTGCGTTCCAATGTTCTAAATTCAAAACTTCAAGTAACTTTTAAATTAAAATAAAATTTTGTGAAGAAGCCACTTTTGCTGTAGCAATGGTTGAAAGTCGCTTTGTAATGGATGCCAAAGTTGTTTTATGACAACCGCTGGGCTTTTCCTCCATTCTTCAAAACTCTTTCAGTGAGTTGATGCTTGTGCCTTAGAAGACCTTGTGTATCAGCATTCATTTGGCTGTTCATGCGCAAAAGAACATTTCCAATCAAGGTAAGGTTGGGGCACTGTGCTGGTCATGGAAAGGCACTGATCTTACGGATACTTAGGTAAATATTGGTTAAATATTTATTTGTGTGGGGCTGCATTGACATGTTGGAAGATGAATGGCTAGCTTTCTTTCCAAGCATTCTATTTGTTCCTTGAAACAAATCGTTCTTCACTTTGTCCATGTACTTTCTGCATTGGCTCGTCCATCACAAGGAGCACGCTTGCTAAGAGATTTAACCCCAATGGATCCCCTAAAACAGAGGCCGGCAACCTGTGCCTCCAGATCTGCATGCAGTTGTTTCACTCCTATCTTGTACCTCTCTTAGTCTGCCAATCTGTAATTACGCTTCAGCTGTGTGGGGTACATATATCCTGGTATTATAGCACACCAAGATTACAACTCTTTTTAGCCTTCAGCGATAGTACATTTGTGAATCTCCGTTTGGAAACTAGACAGCCAGGAAAATGCCCATTGCAAATGTTAAGAGTAGAAGAGGACTCAGTTAGAAAGGAGAGCACCTTTGCTTGAGTCTCAGATGTGTAATAGAAATTTTCTGGAAATGAGGAGTATAAAATAAAGCACTTCAAGTGGATACTTGGATTGTGATCATTTCGGAGCTTATTATTTTCCTTTCCACAGAGTATTGACGAATCGTAGATTGAACGACTGGCAAGTTCTTGAGATTAGATCACCTATCTTGCATAAGGGTATTTTTCTGCGCTGTGGAGAATGCAGTTCTAAAACTATTTTCTGGGGCAAGCCCTCAGACCCCCATTTCCATTCATTATTCCATTCATCATTCCACTCAAGAAAGCATTGCTACAAATATTTGAGCCATTGGTGCAGATCTTTGACGTACAAGATTTCCACATTTCCAAAGTGGTAAGCCTGGAAACAAGAATTTTAAGTATACTATATTAGGTATATTACTATATTATTTTAAATCGGGATCTCAGTGATTGCAGCTTGCAGCTTTTTGCTTTTCAGTAGCAAAACTAGTGCCAATGGCTCTTTAAAGATTGTGGGTTGACGACCCCTAACCTTAGAACATGACCGATAATGAATTTGAGAACTTTGGAGCAATAAATTGTAGATTTTCATTTCAATTGTTTTTTCTGGAAAACCGCATTGTTTTACTAGAATTTGAAAGCGAAAGGGAACATCCAATTCTTATCAACAGACTTTGTACAGTTAAATGTTAACAATAGCTCTCTCCTTATCTCGCAACTCTATCAATCTAGCCACTTCAACTGCTTTGTTACTAACTATGTCACTTCTTATGATATTATGGCAGTTCTATCGCTATTGACGTCCTCACACAAATTTCCTAGCATTTGAGCACAATTCTAGTATATTAGATCTTTAAGCATGCAAAATAATTGAATGCCAATCATTAAAAGTGTAAAACTCCAAAATAATTGAATCCTATTATGATTAGGGTGCTGCAATACTTTCGTCTCCCTAGTGTTTACACCTGAAGATTTAGGTTAAAACCTCTTTCTCTCTATTTCCAATGACAAAAAATTGCCTCAGATGTCTTGGCTCTGAAAATTGTCTTTCGGGCGTAATTTGCATCTCACAAATACTGTTATCCAAGCTCAATGTGTTGTACATTCATCTTTTCTAGGAATACCAAATTCTTTCCTTGCTGGACCTGAATATTCATTAGGCTGTTTGATTCTGAACTTTGCATCATTCAAAGTCGCAAATAATATTTTGCAATGAAATTCTAGGAGTTTCCCAGTTCTATCCTAGGCATCTGAGGTGTCATCGCTATTAAAGTCCTCGATAAACTTCCTAGCGTTTGACCACAAGTCCAGTATATTCTTATCTTTAAGCATGCTGAAAAACTGAATGCCAATCTTTAAACATATAAAATTCAAAAATTTTTGGATGCTATTATGATTAGGGTGTTGCAATACTTTTGTCCGCCTAGTGCTTAAATCCGTAGATTTAGTTTAAAACATTTTTTTTCTATTTCCAATGACAACTAAGCCCTTCAGATGAATTGGCTGTGCAAATTGCCTCTTGGGTACAATTTTCCTCTCACAAATACTGTAATACAAGCTCAATGTGCTGTACACTCTTCTTTTCAAAGAATACCCAATTCTTTACTGGGCATCAATGTTCATTTGATTCTAAGTTGCTTGATTCTGAGCCATGCATTATTCAACATGGCCAACCATATATTGCAGTAAAATTCCAGGAGCTTTCCAGGTCTTTCCTAGGCATTTTAAAAGAGCGTTCTGGAATAACCTATTCATTTTCCAATGCAAATCATATATTGCATACCTAGTCTTGCAGACAAAATGGCCTCTTGCAGTTAAATGTTATGTCAGCACAGTGTTACAGAAGTACAAACAACCTGGCTGCTCAGTAGCTGGGTGGCTACTAAGGTAAGGGAGGAAATTGGAGGCGTGGGGTTGCCCCCAGAAGAAATTTTAAAAGAATCCTTTATAAATAGCTAGAAAAAGCCCCTTCGAGAAATTTTCAAGGAGTTGTTACATGTTCTAGTAGTATTTTCCATGAGTTATACCGCCTTCAAAGAGTTTACAGGAGTAGTGGCCACTCTGATATTCTACACTTATTTTAAAATTTCAGCGAGTTTAAGCTCTAATGTTTTCATTAACTTAATTCCTATAAAAAGGTGTGTACTTCACTCCAGCCTAGTTATGGGACAATAGGAGGCATTAGAGCGTATGACAAAAACAATATCATACATCATTTCTCTATTTATAGTTAGTCAAAAGGTTACAAACTTCCTCCTCACAAAGCAGTGTTTAGTCACACCTCTGCTCCAACTAGATAACTTCATAAGTTTTGATATGATTGTTTGAGGTAGTTCAATGTAGCCAGAAAATTTGAAATTAATACAACATGCAAAAGGATGTATACCCAAAAGAAGCTCTATAGTTCAAAATTATGACAAATGAGGAGAAAGGCTTCTATGGCACTTTACTGCTGCATGTCTGTTGTTCCATTAACTTTCTTCTAATGGCTGTGACAAAGTAGCAGGGAAGCCAAGAGGGGGTGGTAGGGGAAGATTGCCCCGTGGCCTCGAGCTCCAAGGGGACTCATAATGCCCATTGCTTCAAGATCAGGGAAACTTAGAAAAGTAAGCCAGCAGGAAAATTAAAATAGCTAATTTTGGTACCTCAGACTTCTCTTGGTAGCACTGCCCAATAGATATACAAAAAAGAAGGATGTCCATTTATATTGAAAATTCATTGTGTTCATGTTGAACAATCACCCATATTGGCTGGAATCTACCGCTAGCAGCTAAAGCATACACGTTGTTAGCTAGATGATAAGCTAGGAGGAAACATTGTAAAGGATGTGAGGGAATGTTATCATTAAAGAAATTGAAGTAATGACTCAAAGTATTTGAATTTCCAATCAAAATAAAGTTGATACTTCATAGACATACAAGTACCAATCATTTACTGTACTATCATCACAGTCATCATAAAAGCTAGAGCAGTCTGTTGCTTGACAACATTGGTGACTCTTGGCTCTATACGTGGAATTAAATTAGCTAAATAAAGTTACATAATGTGTAAAACGATTATTAAAAAAATATGCAGAAGACTGTATAACTATCAGAAGCCACTCTAGTTTTAAGATTGATAATTCTGAATCTGCAGCAAAGATGGGACATTTGGGATAAGATAGCAAGTAATAAAGGACTTGATAGGTTTATTAGAAGATGAGTGTCCATTGTTCAGATATTAAGACGTGCATTAAGAAAGATCCATGATAGAAATTAGTCTTACAGATCTTACATTGGCTGGGGTTTGCGCTTCTAGGTTGTATCAGATGTTTCATGCAATTGAAAGATGATATCAATAAACCACTGGCAGACACTGACAACAATCATGGGGAAGAGGACAGTAGCTATTTGAATGTCAATACTGAAATCACAACTCAATGCAGTCGGTACAAGCAGGTTTACTATTAAGGAGGGGACCACCCCACCTCCTAATTAATCCAATTAATTAATCAAATCCGAGCAGTTGTGTGCGCCATCTTATTAAAGGGAAGGAAGTGAACGATGGTTTTTGGGTGAGAGTGCTATACTGTACATTTTGTAGGGAACATCGTAACTTAAGTATCATTAGAGAGGTACTAAATGATATATGCTCACTATTTCGATAAATCTGAAGATCATATAATGTTCAGAATGGCGTGTTAAAATATTTTCAGTACCTTACCGTATAATTTATACTATTTTTGAAAAGTAGATGCTTCTCTCTTGTTCATTATCACTCTATTGAAAAACGTGACACATATCTTGCAATCTCATTATGAAAAATTGCATTGCAACAGCTTTCACTAATTGTATTAAAGGAGAATTAAGGATAGGACCCCGATATTCTCGAAGTCGTAAGGACCCAGAGTATCTGTACTAATTTGTGGAGCTACGCCACTGAAACTAAATAACAGCCTGTTAGAAACGGGAAAATACTGCTATGTCTTTTATTATAGCTGTTTGAAACAACCCATTACAAATTTTCTTTGAAATATAGCATAGGATATGTTATGGAAATGGTGAGGATATGTTATGACAATGGTGAAAGATTTTGTTGCTGCACAGGAGAAGGACATTATTCATAGGACACTTTGTATTATTAAGCAATGAAGCAAGGCACGCTTTTAGGTTGTCTTTTCTGTTTTTTGAGAGGTTGTTGTTTTAGAACTAGGATTCTTATTGATTGACTTTATGGCGCCAGCTATGGTTTACGAATGCTCAGGACTTTTCGAAAACCACCACACGATCACAATCACACACATACACACTTATACACGAACTTTGTTGATATTATATTTGTGCGTATTTCGAAGTCTATAGTCTGAGGTTTGGCGCCGCTTCATCGTTTTCGAAAAGTCCTTACGACGGAATTAGTCATATCCCTAGCACAGAATTAGATGGATTCGCAGAATGGAGACATGGAAATCCAAGCTGTAGCTGCAGAGGCCGAAGTTCGCGAAACAGAGAAAGGGTTCAATGAAAAACTAGGTAATGTCGCAGGTTTACTTACAGAATCATATCCACGAAGAACTCGAGTGTTAACGGAGAAGGGCCTTGCACACTGGATAGAAACAAGGGATAAAAGACAGAAAAATCAAGACCGATACAGGTATATCATTGAAGGCCACATTGTAAGAATTTATGACATTCTTAAAACGAGTGAAGGCATAGGTATGATTGACGAATTACTTGTAAAGGTTACGCAGTCATATAAGGATTATACACGCCAATTTACTTCGAAAAAGGAACAAGTGAGTGACCCTCTCTTTCTTCAGATGTGTAATAAAGTTAAAGACGTACAACAAGACATTCAATCTTGGACGGCTAATGCAAATGCAGCTTCAATTTCCAGAAGAAAGCTTAATTCCATTAAGTAAGGGAGCTCTAAATTTTCAAGGAAATTAAAATTATCCAAGTCTTCTCATAGTTCATGTAAAACAATGGATGATGTCATCAAAAATCAAACCAAATTAGCTACATTACAAGCAAGAGCGCAATATTTTGAGAAAGAAAAGCAAGTAGAGCTGGAGTTAGACCGTACACGATTGGAAAAAGAAATAGCCATTGCAAAAGCAAGAGAAAAGATTCATCAGGAATTCTTAAATGATGACTATGAATTGAATTCTTTGGAGGACAAGAATATTCAATGCTCAAAGGTTAATGATAATGCTATGGCAGACAGTTGCGAAAGAAAGCCAACTCTGTCTCTTTTTCATGATGAATATGCAAACACAAAGATAGAAAGTGTTTTGCCTGCAAATGATCAACGTTCTTACAAAGCACCAATGTTTAGCACGCAAACACGATGTAACCTTGAGAAAGCCAATTTGCAACCAGAACTTCTAGAATTTCTTCCAACAGTTGTTCATGGTGTTGCAACTACTGCGTTTCCTGACCCTACCCTTCCGCCCATTCCAAACCCTAGTCCTACCCCCATGCCACACCCTACTCCATTTAGCAATCAAAGTAACGAGATGCTGTATCACCTGTTAGAAAAGCAAGGAGAATATCTTCGTCAACAAGGTTTACCTCACGTTACTCCTGATATATTTACTGGCGATTCATTGAAGTACAAGATGTTCATGACACTATTTGATATGACTGCAGATTCGAAGATGTCAAGCCCAAAAGAAAAACTTGCTATATTAATAGAGTATACAAGTGGAGAGCCAAAGAATTTAATTGAAACCTGTTTGTATCAACCACCCGAAACTGGTTATCGAAGAGCAAGAGAATTGTTGGAAAAGCATTATGGAAATCCTATACAAGTTGCTAATGCACATATGGAAAAATTGATTTCATGGCCTAAAATTTATGATAACAATCGCAAAAAGTTACGAGAATTCTATGTTTATGTGGTTAAATGCCAAGGTTGCTTGACTGATGAGGAATATGTGCATGAGTTAGACACAAGTTAATTGCTTCAAGCACTATGTTTAAAGTTAGAAGAAAGGTTGCAACGACAGTGGGCTACGCAGGTTTACACCATAAAGTCAACGAAATCAAGAAGAGCGAATTTTAGAGATTTTGTGGAATTTATTGGCAAGGAAAGTGAGGTTGCAAGTGATCCCACATTTAGTAAAGAAGCCATGTCAAAGATAATAACAAAAAGACCTTCTTACAGCCCACGAACTCAAAGAGATGCTGCAAGGTCCAAAATAACATCATTCGTCACAAAATCAGAAGAAACTGACACTGCAATTAACACAAAATTGAATGCAACTAATCAGGCAAACAATTCAGTAATAGATGCCAAAAACACTGTTCCAGAATGCCCTTTCTGCAAAGAGAAACATTGTCTAGATAGCTGCCAGACATTCATAAACAGATCACCATTCGCAAGGAAGATGTTTGTAATTTCACATAAATTGTGCTTTGGTTGTTATTCTCCTTCACATACTGTTACGAATTGTACGCAAAAGCTTGTATGCAGGGAAAAAGACTGTGGAATGTCACATCCAACAGGAATGCATGGTACACACAGAATTAAAGGAAAAGCAAAGGCTTCTACGAACGATGTTTCTCAAATAAACAATGGCTGTACGAAATGTGATGTTGCCAACGAAGTTTCTGATGAAGTCCTTTCCCTTAGTGTTCTGCCAATGCTATTGTGGCATAAGTCTAATCAAAATCACGTGATCAAGGTTTATGGGATGTTGGATAATTGCAGTCAAGGGACCTTCATAAAGAAAGATATTTTAGCAAATTTAAATGCACCTAAGGTTGACACCAAGATTTCCATCAAAACAATTACAGGAATAGTGAAAGAGGATGCACACATTGTAAAGGACTTAATTGTATCTAATTTAGATGGAAGCAACCAAATTTGCCTGCCAAAGGTTTTCAGTCGTCAGGATCTTCCAATAGATCGGAATGAGATTCCTACTCCTGAAAGAGTAAGGAGCTGGTCATACTTAGAAGAAATAGCAGATGAAATTCCGGATCTAGACTGTGATATTCCTATAGGTCTCTTAATCGGAGTCAATTGTCCAGCTGCTTTGCGACCCACAGAGGTTATTAAAGAAAAGAATGGAGGCCCGTTTGCACAAAGAACTACATTTGGGTGGTGCATTGTTGGCCCTTTATTGAAAAGACAATCTGCACACAATAGTATAAAATGCAATCGAATTGCTGTTGCTGATGTAACCACAAATAAATGTTCACAACATTATTTTGCTGTTCAAGACGAAGTAAAGGATGTGAATGCAGCGACAGTTTTAATAGATATGTACAGAAAGGAGTTTAACGAGCCAACTCCTAAGGAAATGAAGAATCAGCTGCTTAAAGGTGTTTGTCCTCCAGAATCGACAAATGAAAAATTGCTAACGAAATTAACTCTACAGCAGAACGAACAGTCTATTTCTAGAGAAATTGAGAAATTTCTCGTAAAGATTGAATGGGAGACTATACTTGTTAATGGACATTACCAGTTACCTCTTCCATTCCGTGAAAACAATGTGAACATGCCTAATAATCGTGAGCAAGCTGAGCAGAGGTCTCGTTGGATAAAAAAGAAATTTGCAAATAAACAATTCAAGGAAGATTATGTGAAATTCATGAATGACATAATTAGCAAAGGATATGCTAGAAAGGTACCAGAGTCAAACATAAAAGTTGAAGAGGGTAAGACATGGTAGTTACCACATCATGTTGTCTATCACCCTAATAAGCCAAGTAAGATTCGCGTAGTCTTTGATTGCAGTTGCAACTACAAAGGAACATCATTAAACGAAGAGTTTCTGCAGGGACCAAATTTAACAAATTCATTGGTTGGAGTTTTGACAAGATCTCGATTGGAACCAGTTGCGGTTATGGCGGACATCGAGGCTATGTTTTATCAGGTTAATGTTCCAGAAAATCAACGAAGCTTTCTACGTTTCTTGTGGTGGCCTAATGGCAACACTGATGAATGCCTTGCTGAATACGAGATGTGTGTTCATATATTTGGAGCAATTAGTTCTTCAGCTTGTGCTAACCTTGCGCTGCACAAAACAGCTGAAGATAATAAGGAGAAATTTGGATATGAAGCATTCAAGTGTGTTAAAGAAGATTTCTACGTTGATGATTTTTTAGCTTCAAAGGACAGTGTTGAGTCTGTGGTTGATCTTATTTCTAAAATCAAGATGATGTGTGCTTCAGGAGGTTTCAAATTGACCAAGTTTGTATCTAATGAAAGAGCTGCAATTCAATCTATTCCAGACGAAGATCGCTCAAAGAACATAAAAAACCTGAATTTGGAACTAGATTCGCTACCGGTTGAGAGAGCACTCGGACTGACATGGAATATTGAGAATGACAAATTGAGCTTTCCGATTACCCTTAAAGATTCACCACTCACCCGAAGAGGTATATTAGCTACCGTTTGTTCAATTTATGATCCACTTGCATTAGTGAGTCCTCTTCTATTAAGTGGAAAGCGAATTCTACAAGAAATAGTAGCTGATAATAAGAGTTGGGATGAGGGTATCTCAGAGAAGCAACGATTTGCATGGGAAAAATGGAGGAAGGATTTGCAAGTTTTAGATAAGATTCAAATCAAGAGAAGCTTTAAGCCAGCACACTTTGGCAAGATCATTTCTGCTCAAATTCATCATTTTTCAGATGCGAGTGAAGGCGGTTATGGTGAAGCAAGCTATTTAAGATTGTTAGATGAGCATGGTCTAATTTCAAGCACTCTTATGATGGCGAAATCAAGGGTTGCACCATTGAAACCTTTTACGATACCACGCCTAGAGCTGACAGCCGCAACGGTGGCTGTAAAGGTTGGATATATATTTGCTAGAATATTATTGGACAGACTCAAAGTTGGTTTTGCAGTATTTGAACAATGAGAAAAGAAGATTTCATGTATTTGCTGCTAATCGAATTAAGCTAATACATGATTATACTGACGTCAAGCAATGGAAACACGTGGAATCAAAGTATAATCCTGCAGACCATACATCACGAGGACTTACCGCAGCACAATTTATTGCTTGCAAGGAATGGTTTCAAGGGCCTAGTTTTTTAAGGAATGCTGAAGACAGTTGGCCTGACAGTTTTATCGATGGACAATTAAATGATAATGACCCAGAAGTAAAAGGTCCTATAAGAGTCAATGTTGTTAATGTTAAAGAGGAAATCATGTTTTATCACAATTAGAAATGAACTTATCTAGTTGGTATCGGATTAAGAGAGTTCTAGCTATCATTATGAAGATAATCAAACAGAAGAGCTTCAGCCACGTAAATGTAGCAGTCGAAGATTTACAAGAAGCAGAAAAACTAATTATCAAGTAGGTGCAGAATGAAGCCTTTAAGGAACAGTTAGCGGTTCTGAAAGATCTACGCGAATATTATAAAGATACACGTCAGAGTGACATGTATCTTTAAGAAGTTTTTAAGAAAGAACGATATTCTTGTGCAATTAGATCCATTTGTAGACCATTCTGGAGTTCTAAGAGTGGGTGGTCGTTTGAGAAGGTCTTATTTAGAGGACAGCATAAAACACCCTCTTATTCTACCAAGTAAAGGAAAAGTCTCAAGGCTTATAGTGGAAAGTTGTCACAAGAAAGTACGTCACCAAGGTCGTGGTTTAACAACAAATGAAATTAGAAATTCTGGTTACTGGATAATGCAGTGTAGCACACTAGTACGTAAAGTCATATCTGATTGTATTCAATGTCGATATCTTAGAGGTCTTCGAGGAGAACAAAAAATGTCAGATTTGCTGGTTGATCGAATGCAAGAGGGTCCACCATTCACATATTGTGCAGTTGACTATTTCGGCCCAATTTACATCAAGGAGAAGCGAAAAGAGTTGAAACGATATGCTTGTATTTCACTTGCTTAACGAGTCATGGGGTTCATATTAAGTATCAAACACCCTTGAAACAGATTCATTTATCATGGCCTTACGTCGGTTCATCAATGTCAGAGGCAATATTAGGCAGTTATGTTCTGATTGGGGCACAACTTTCGTTGGGGCGGAAAGAGAACTATGTTATGCTGTGAAGGGGATGGATCATGACAGGATTAAACAAGCTTTACTACATGAAGGAGCAGATTATCTTGTTTCCAAATGGAAAAGAAACCCGCCAGCAGCTAACCATATGGGAGGCATCTGGGAGAGACAAATACGATCTGTACGGGCAATTTTGTCTGCTCTTTTCAGAGTCCATGTAACATCAAATGACGAAGCGTTGCGTACATTCATGACCGAAGCGACAGGAATCCTGAACTCAAGACCTTTGACAGTTGAGAATTTGAACAGCCCAGATTGTTTGCCTCTTTCACCAAACAATTTATTGACGATGAAGACGAGTGTTATCCTACCTCCACCCGGTAACTTTACACGGGCTGATATTTATTCAAGGAAATATTGGCGCAGAATTCAGCATTTAGCCAATGAATTTTGGAAGAGATGGCGTAAAGAATATTTAAAAAATCAGCAGAAAAGGAAACAGTGGTACATTCGAAAGGACAATTTCAAAATCGGAGATATTGTGTTAATTGTCCAAGAGAATGCTCCAAGGAACGAATGGAATAGAGGAAAGATTTGAAATGTACGAGAAGATAGTGAAGGGCAGATTCGCAGTGTGTTTGTAAAAGTTGGAAACAAAACTGGTAAATCAGAGCAAGTATTAGAACATCCAATCGATTACCTTATTTTTCTTTGTGCTACTGAAGTTGATGGAAACACAGTGTATTCTAGTGGTTCAATTCCTGCGGAGGAGCCAAACATATTATTTATTTGGAGAGAAAATATTTCATGATTTTGTCATTCCACATATTGGGGAGCCAGATGTTGCTGCACAGGAGAAGGACGTTATTTTTTGAGTTTTGAACACATTTCAAAGGACACTTTGTATTATTAAGCAATAAAGCAAGGCACGCTTTTAGGTTGTTTTTTTCTGTTTTTTGAGAGGTTGTTGTTTTAGAACTAAGATTCTTATTGATTGACTTTATGGCACCAGCTATGGGTTACGAATGCTCAGGACTTTTCGAAAACCACCACACGATCACGATCACACACATACACACTTATACACGAACTTTGTTGATATTATATATTTGTGCGTATTTAAATACACGAACTTTGTTGATATTATATTTGTGCGTATTTCGAAGTCTATATTCTGAAGTTTGGTGCCGCTTCAGATTTGATGTTGCAGTCATATCTGCAGGGGGTTTCTGTTTCTTCAAATTGATTTTCAATACCTTACAGTAAAGGCTTCTTTGTCTAATGTGTAATGTTTGTTAATAAACATCTTTGCAAGAGTATGTGAGGCTAGAACCACAGCATTAATTTAGTGAAATGAGTTTGGTCAGGATAACCTCAGCATTCTACCTGCATATTTAAGAATCCAATAATTTTATTGTTTGTACATAATGATGTAGTTCTCGGAATACCCACAATGTATTTCAATATAAATTTTGCATGTGACAGAAATCAGAAAGTACATGCACCAATATCATGGATTGGGAAGAGATGTGACAGGTAGTCATACACTGATCCAAATTTGCCACCAGAAGGTTTGGCAGCTTCTTTGCTATCCAATGTTCTATACCATAAAATACTCATTGTCTTGAGCCCAGAATCAGGAAACAAGTTGAATGCTGTTCAGGTCAACTGTATTAAGTTAGAACTATCAGCTTTGTTGCAGAAATATAAGCAATGATTGGTTTCATTGAAGGCCCTGCTGTACTAACCTCCATGAAATTATGGCTTCTCTTGCATGCTCTATACTAAATCCAATAAGTTGCAATAGCTGGATAATTTTTATACCCAACAAAGTCTATTTTTCTGTTATTTTACACTATATAATATGTTTTTCCGTTGTTAAATTCATCAGCACCAATTACTTAGCTAATCAGACAAGTATCAAACTTCTCCATGCATACTGGGTGCAGACATTATTAATAAAGAAAATAAATGAAATGAAGAGTATGCAAAAAAGTACATCTACTTAGAATTAATAAATGGGGTCCAAATGCGGTCCAGGTGGTTGCAAACATGAAGAAATTGATAAACTAGGGGATGCTTAATTGGCATGTGAGAGTAGAATTATGAAAGAAATGTATTGTTAAAAAAGACTGCAGGAAAGTGACGTAGCCCAGCAAACCCTTCATATTGACAGGCCCTAAGAACAAGCATGGCATGATTTCTAAAGGCAGATGTATTCGAACATACTGGGCAATATAGAAGTGACATCAATAGAACACATCAAGCCATCAAAAGCAACAGACATTGGTATTGCAACAAAAAGAATTAAGTACTTCATAGAGAAAAAGCAAAATCACAGAAACAGAACACATTGAATTCAGGATCCAATGCAGTTCTTTTCTGATTCTTGCAGGAAACCCAACAGGATATAGAAGACATAAAAAGAAATAAACACATAAAATAGACATATTTTTCAGAAATGCCCACACAAACTACATATTTCAGTTGCATCCAAAAAAAATTAGATTGATAGTCAAATAATTAAATTTATCTCAGCAGTGTGCATATGTCCAAACCCTTTAATGATGTCAATTATGGTGCAAATTGTAATTCAAAGATCTTAGAAAATTTTATGTTACATCAGCTTTCAGTATATTATTCAAAAATTTCTGTGACAGTTTTTAACTGCTCTTATCATGGCTTCCACAAATTTTCGAAGTTGGTTACGAATCTGTTCAGAGAAATAATTGCTTGCATATTTCTGAAGCCTGGTTTCCATATAACTTTCTAGTGCTGGCGATCCACCTGCGACCCACCGGCAAAATTGCCACTGAAGCATGTTTCCAAATACTTTTTACTCACCAGTAACCCACCGGCGATGAGCTCTCCCCAGTAGAAAATGTTAACATAAAACTGAAATGAAAGTAATTTTTAGTAGTATTGCAGCCAATCAAACTTCTGAAACTGCTGGTGACCCAATGGCAACCTACCGCTATCATGTTTCCATACAAATTCCTCAAGGTCACCGGCACCGCAATGGAAGAAAGTTGAACAAGTTTCAACTTCTCTTCGATGTCTGTGGAGGGTTCCTGGCAGTTGAATTGAAGTCTGTCCTTTAAGGATCGCTGTCACTACATATTTTTTCCTAGTTGTCTAAGCCTGAACTTGACGTATTTTGCAGATTTGCCTTTCCTTCTACTTTCATGCTTCTTACTCAATCTTTAACTTAAATCTATCTGTCTTGCCGATCTGTTTACTTCTCATGCCAACTAATTTCTCCGTTGCCTTTTTCAACCCTGGTGTGAAATAGCTCACTATTTCAAATAGAACATAAATAAAATCAAACTAGACTATTTCGTTCGAAAAATAAGGCTACATGAAGGTTAATCGTTCTAGTATTTCTCTTTCTGTCTCATCTGTGAAATTTAGGTCCTTTTGCTCAGTTAGAAATCCTTACGTCTGTTCTTTGGTAGGTGAGCATTGAGTTCCAATGAATATTTTGAGAAGGAAAGACATTCTTCATGCTATCATTGGAGAATGGCCAACCAGATGAAGTGGAAACGTTTTCTATTGCTGCTTTTGTGAAAAGGACATACCTTATGGACAAAATGGGATCAACCAAGTAAACAAGCATGCCGAGTCACACAGACACAGGAAGAATGGGGCAAATAAAGACCCAAAAACACAGCAAATGTTCCTGCCTGTGCTTAGTAAAAAGTCTTTATCAAAGCCAATGAAGGGAATTTTCATGTAAGCTGAAAGTATTTGGTTATTTAAAATTGCGGAGGAAGATTGGTCATTTGTTTCATGTGACCATTTAGATAACTTGTTTGCACGCATGTTTTCTGGCTGTAATGTGGCTGAAACGTTTGGTGTTGGCCATACCAACGCGTCATGTTCTGTGCGACAAAGTCTGGGTCCAGTAACACATGATGAGCTGGCGATGGATATCAATGAAGTTCCAATATGATAACCTTTCTCATGGATGAACCAATAATCAAGGAAATGGATATTCTTGTTCGCTATTGGTCAGAAAAAGAATTTGCTGTTGTAAAAAGATATCTTGATACACAATTTTTTGGTCACGCCAAGGCTGCTGATATGTGTGGTATGGTGTATGATGTGATTCAACTGGTGAGCACAAAGCTTCTACTCAATCTATCCATGGATGGTCAAAACATTGATAAGTCACTTTGGGACAAGGAGGTCAATGAAAGACTTATCTCTATTAGCTATCCTGGTTTTTTGCCTTTAGTTTTCTGTTGACTCCGCATTGTGCACAAAGCCTTCCACTGTGATTATGCGCAGAATTGGTCAGAGGTAGAACGTTTGGCCGTAGATCTTCATGGATGGTTCAAAATTGCTCCATGCAAGTACGAAGAAATTTCAAGCGTAGTTGAAGAGCTTGGGGATTCTAATCCTATGTTCCAGCGACATGTGGAGTCTTGATAGCTCACATTAGTTCCAGCTCTAAGTAAAGTGGAAGAGCACTGACATTCAGCAAAGTCATATTTCAGTAACTTCCTTCCAAGTCAAACAGAAGATTTTTCAGCGCTACACGTCCAAAAAAACGAAAAATATGACTGTATTATGGGAAAATGTAAGGTTGAAAATCGCATCCTTGTTCAAATGGATTTATTGATAGAAGTAACTGCCCAATATATCAAGTTTCTTCTGTGGTTTATGAGTGAAAGCCCTCTGATTCACCTGCTGCTTACTGAATTGAAGAATTTGCTTGTGTGCATTCTGAAGCGATTTGTGATCTCTCATAAAATAGATGGAAAGAGTGGAAAATCTCTGCTACAGTTGGATCTGGTTAAGGAAAAGGAAATACATCTCCCTCTTGAGACAATAGAGGTTGGTGAAAAGACTGTGAGGTTGCTGAGGAAGCTTAGTATTATCTTAGTCCCTTTGATCAAATGAAAGAGAAGGAAAAGATGCTAGAATTTTATGTTGCGACAACAAAGCAACTCCAACTGATAATTTCGCTGGACAACCCAGTACATTTCAATGCCGCTTCATAGGCATCTTCCATGTATAGAAGACAACAAAGAAAGAAACAGGATATGGAAGACGAGAGACAAAAAGAAGGCATGTCAAAATATGAGAATGAGCGATGAAACCCTTTCCGTGCAAACTAAGAGGACGTTGATACTGGAAGATGTATCTCAATTAATGCAACGCGTTGATAAGCATATGGATTTTGGCAGAGCATGAGCGAAAGATTGATCATGTTAAAAACCAATGAGCTTCAAAACAGTAAATAAATACATGGAGCTGGAAGCCATTCAAAATAATGATAGGGTTGAAGAACTAATAAAGAAGACTCAAAGATGCTAAATAATTAAAAAGATCATTTTAACCAATTAAGCCAATTCTTATACTTTTAATTACTGGAAACCTAGTTCTGAAATTTTGCTGAAGATGCACTGCAATGACATATATTTATAGAACATGGCATAAATACAGGTCCTCTTTTCTCTCACATTTAGAACCTTCATAACAACGGCAATAATTTGTAGCTGGCTACACTATGGTACCAGAAGACAAATTTTGCTCGTACGAAAATACACACGCTTTTGTCTATGAGAAAAATACATGCGTGTAGAATATATTCGTGTTGCTTTTTTGTAGCTAACTGCTGCATACATTGCAATTTTGCGACTACAAAATTGAATAATTATCATTTGGTCACATAATTTGCAACATTAGATATAAATATAATTACGAACTAAGGATATTTCAAGTAGCTACCGTATTAAGAAACACCGAACTTTGTGATGTGGTGTTCATTAGAAGGCACATGTATGATCCAAAAAATTAGTGGGTCTCGTCCCTTGGGCCCTCAATTCTGCCTCATGTCTAGATATGGTGATGAGGCTCACAGTTAGGTGACCAATAGGCATCACATAGCATTTTTCCGATTCTGAAGCTGATAGAATGGCTTTTCAAAGCAACAGCTTCCTTCAAAATGTTTATGGTGTGCCTGCCCGTAGACTGGATCACTGTCCTCAAACATTTCTAGTTTCACCTCTGTTACAATCAATTTGACTTACTGTTGTGTGCCATAATGATGATAGTAATGTCTATGTTATGTAGTCATGCAAATGATAACACTAATGACAAAATCATGGACATGAATGATCTGAGGTTTATATATAGAAAATTACACTCACCAATATCCTTTTCGGTGTATGGCGCTGGAAATAACCATGAGAAATGTTAAAGGACAATAACTTACACAACAGAGTAGAAGGAAATTTGGAAATAACTACACATAATTGATCTCAAACAATATTTCATCTGAGCAAAAGGTCTTTTAGGATTTGCTGTGTACCACCTTACATATCTTAAATATTCATGAAGGAAATCAACCATGACAAGTAAACAATCAAAACGGCTATAATTGGAATGCTAAGGTGCTTTGACGCATTTGCTTTGGTAATACATGAACAAATTACATTGAATATGACTGCTAAGTTCTATCTGTGAATGGCAATGAAACATAAAAACTGTAGAGCGTGTTCAAAGATGAGCGTACTGGCTAATTAATAATATAGCAATATTAACATGATCGTGAATAATACATTGTATAGGAAAGTTAGTATTACTATGACATGGCAGCCTACACAGAGTATGCCTGTTATGATATAAAATAATATATTATTAATTTCCAGTATTTTATTATGATATTAGGATCTTTTCTTATTTCCAGCGGTTCTCCTAATTCCATTTTATGCTAGCAGTCTCTGAGAGACTCACAGAAAATACTATTATACCATAAGTCATGAAGTAGTTTTATACACTTAGACAATCAAACTTATTAACTGGCAATTCATCTTGCAATCAGCTTGAATTCCTCATTGAAGCCATCATTTCATTGGTGAAGCAAATACTTAAATTGATTCCCTGTCTTATATTTTCATCTTATATAAATTATCTTAAATTAAACACACGTAAGACACTCAGCAGCAACTAATCAACGATGAGGTGATCAGAGAAAATTGGGACTTTATTCTTTTCATAATCTTAACAAAGGTCACACCAGCTACCAGTAACACGCTTTGGATAATATAAGACGTCGTCAACATTGGAGAATATAAGAAGTCGTCAACATAACCTCAGATCCCTCAGAGGCTCGTCTTTAGAAAATGAAAAGACATGACACCTATCATGAGTAAATTACTTTGAATAAATGCAGGTACGATTTATCATAGTTTTACTAAAACAAACAAGAGGTGATTCATGTATAGAAAAGTAACATACGTAATTTTTCTTTTCTTTGAGAAGTTAATGCTGAAAAGCAATGCATATAATGAAAACATCTTTGAAATGCATGGTGCTACTGATAGCTACAGTATTGCTATAGTCCCTAAAACAGTACAACATATGCCAATATGGATTTTGTTAGAGGAATGCTCATGATGCAATAGATTGCCATTTTGATAAATGTAGCTTAACTATGAATACTGTAAGTGCGGTGACGAAAATAGATGATTGCTTTAATATTTCTCTCTAACTAATGATCCATGTAATAGAATATGCAGCCAATCCATAAGCGAGACAGCACTGTATTTTAAATATTGAATAGTCCATTTTTGTTGGTTAGTATGGTGAATAGATGCCTTTCTACTATGGTAAAACCAATCGCTATAGTTTGATCCACTGTATGGAAAGCTTACAGGTCAATAAGCCAGCAAATATATCAATTTTTCCTGTCTTTGCAAACATGACTTTTGTAAAAGCATCAGGTTATCAATGAGAAAGTTTCTTTCATGGACGAGGATGAGCGTAAGACAGAAAAAATGCTAAGGAGTTGCTGCTAACTCACATGGTAGAGAATCTGTAATTACCTCTACATTTCAAGTAGAATGTAGTGAAAACGTACTACTTTCCAATGATACTAGTGTTGCCCTTATAGTTTCCAATTTCAATCTGGCAATTAAATCTTTATCTAGCGAGACATGGGTGAAATTATCAACGGATTTACTGGGGTTGCAAGAGAGTGCAAACCCCCACCCAACATTTTCCCACCGTTCTGTAAATTCGGTAATATTTTCGTACCATTCAGTGAACTTCAAACTATCAATTGGCTGCACATCTCCCCAGACATCGTACCCTAAAGGTGAATTCACATTGGACGTGACGCGACGTGTCGCATTATGACGCTGACCAAATATGGTTCGAAGGAATTTCTGGCTTGCGTACGCATCGAGTTTTTTCATGGATGCGTCATCATGCATCAGAGATGAAAAAATCCATCTTTGACGCGACGCGCTGCTTCAGGACAATAGACAAGGTTTCCGAAGTAGGACGGATATAAAAAAAAAGCTAACTTCGTCAACAAAGAACAACTTTATCGAATCAATGATAAAACTGCCTTGCCTTTATAGCACTAGTAGGAATGGCAAAAACTGAAATGCTCCTTTTTCTAAAAACAAATGGTCTAACCAAACTTACCATTCAGCAAACGTGGAAGTCAGTATTCGGAGGTAATGGAAACGCATCGTGTAATCTTGCAAGTCATTTCTTAGATTAAATTGTAATGATGACTGCGCTGTTTTCGCTGTTTCCAAACCTCTAGAACCTAAAACTATCGCTTTTTCTTTGCTTTTGCAATACAATTAAGGCTATTATCTGAGTTTTTAAAGCGAGAGCGAGACGCATGTCTTGTTGTTGTGACGACATTGTATCTAAAAATATCAGGCAACGCTTTACCAGTGTGAACTGAAAGAAAAGCATATGGCGCGACGCGCCGCATCGCGATGTAGCTCGACACAGCGTGATGCGTGCAGTGTGAATTGACCTTACGTCCGTCCCTGGATACACGTCAACTTTCTGCATTTGAATGAGAATCTATTGCCCCATGAACTGTACTAGAGGGTGTCTGCCAAAGTAGGGAAGCTATTTTCCCAGATATTCCAAGAAATTCCTTGCCTTTCTCCAAACTTCAACCTTATTTTCTCTACTTCAATATGTGCCCTGAAGAACTACTACATGCTACGTTTAAATCAATGTTTGCCTACTTAAGCAGAATTTAACTTATTTCAGAAAGGAAATGCTATTTGAATTCACCATGGAAAAAGAGAACTGACTTCTAATGATGCTGCAAAATACAACAATATATTTTTGAAAAGGATTGGTCAAGTGACACCAGTTCAGTTTTAGGAATTCGCTTTATTGAAAAAACAAAGACAAAAAATTTTTCTGATACTTCTATGATTCTCGTTGGAATAAGTCGAATTGAGTGAATTTTCACTGAAATCTTTACGTAAAGCGCATTCCCCGATTTTGCTCTGATTTCCTGGAATCCTTTGGTTTGGGAGACACCCTGTGGCAATATCACATGCTTTTGTGTGTTGTTCGATAACTAATTCTTTCAATGACCTAATGGAATGGATATACGTATCATAGTGATGACTTACGATTCTGAACAATTGTCAATGTCCCTACGTCACCAGCGACAACAGCGCTTCCAGACAGAGCTTGAATTACTGTAGCTGAATTACTTTCCACTATAAGCAAAATTATGTAAAGACGATCAGTAAACTCACGCAATATTTGAAAATTCCTATAATATATAACACGATCTCTTGAGATACTTTTTCATCATCTTTCTTATTGGTTTTTTGTAGTTGTTTATCATTTCACAAATTTGTCCGTTATAGAGTTCCTTCCACGTTCATCCCCGCTTTGTGCTTCCAATCACGCTTGTTGGTACCATGTGTTTATTAATCCATCTTATGGTATTTATTTGCACCCACTTACAATATCCTCATACTAGAGAAGACTCGAGCATGAATCACAATGTCTAAGTCACACTGTTTAAGTCACAGTGTTTATGCTACACCTTTTAAGCTTAGCTATGGAATAGCTATGGAACAGCTATGGACTAGCTTCATCATGGAATCGAAACACCGGACCAGTCGTCAGTATTATCAAAATCACCAATTCTGTGCATGCCTAATATATCCAAGAATTCTGGGAAGCTGATGTACTACACATACATGAATTGCTGACACTGTTTGGGAGTTTGGAATGCAACATTCCATATTAAAGAAAAACATTCTATTGACTTACTTCGCCGACTAGCTGCTGAAGTCTGCAATATACCCTCAACACTCTTAAGATCTAGCTTTTTACTTGTTGCTTCTTCAGTGTCTGTATGTTCATCTTTGCTATTTCTCTTTACCTTCTTGCTATCTATTCCTTTCAAATCATACTTCCTCTCTATAAATTAGATAAGGCAAATAAATAGGCATTAAATGCCACTCATACAAACACGAGTTCAGAGGCTGTCTGTAAAGATTCTAAAATAATGAATGCCAAAGCCATTTTCTCAAAAAAACCTGCATACAATCATATATTAAACTAAACATATCATATGGAGTACATGCTTAGTGGTAGGTATTTTCAAACCAGCAGTTATATTCAAAATTTGTTATATCAACGATCTAAACCACCTACTTTGTTTATTAGCTGCTGCACCCTTCGTGACATCTGTTCCAACTTCAGCAGTATTTTGTAGCTCTGTAACATCATCTTGCATTCCTAAATAGCACTTCCAATTCTTAGGATGTAAAGGACATAGAAGCACAGCCTTTAAGCATTAATGAGTATAAAAACATTAACATTGATCAATGCTTCAACCAAATATTATATTTCATGCCATGTTGTATCACTGAAGAGACAATTATATAACCTCTATAGCTTTCATCCCACTAAATATATTGGGCTTGCCTTTGCTGGTAATGAACTGATTGAGTAGCATATAATTAGGTCCGTACCTACAACAGTCAGAAAACGTCCTGGGACACTTTAGCTATTTTTATTCTGCATTTAACACCCGTCCTCCTCCTCTACATACACATTATTGGTCTATGAGAAAATTGCATGCCAGACTGAGAAAAATTAGCGTGCAAAATCAGGCCAAGTGTCTCAGGAACACAATATTGTTATAGGGGGAAAGGGAATGCGTGGATGGCACAATGGTACAAAGTCTGATATTACTATATTTGTTCGCAAATTTTTGCGAGTGTCCCAGGGACTTTTGTTGACTATTGTAGGTAGACGTGGAAAGCACGGCATTTTGCAGAGGATAAAATGTGATTCAGTGGCTATCGGAGATCGTATGTCTAAGCTAGAGGCGGAAATTCTGGGAGATATTTTTGGGGTTTTGGGGGGCTTGCCGCCTCCCCTGTTAAGAAATTGTCGGACAATGAGAGTCTTTGTTGCTTACATTGGATCAATTTTAAAGTACACTTTCCAGACAATAGATAGAAAAATACGAGTTTCCGGAGATTTTGGATAATCTAAATTTCCAGATTTCCAGGGGAACGTGCTCCCAAAACCCCTTGCTAATTCACAATTGGGAACTGGCATAATATTAAACAATTTTCATCATTGGATGTCATACAATATCCTCAGTTATGTCTTACAAGCCTTGTTTCTGTGGTCGAAACTTTTTCTCAGAGTAAGAAGCGAGCGTCCTCTGAAGGATTCTAAGCATCTAGGTTCTAACCTTCTGCTTGGTCGAAAAAATGTAACCCCTTTGTAACCAAGAGGCACAAAAACTTACATGGCCTGATTGTGGCCGAGAGAGGGAGCAGGTGGAAAATTGTTCTGGGGCCTGAAAGCAAAAGGAGCCTCATGTAACCTAATGCTTCAAGTTTTGGGGGCCTTGAAGCGTAGCATAAAATAATGTAAAACCAGCAGTAATTTTCCAAATTCAATTTCTTGTCCCTACAGTTTTTCTGCTCACTTCGCTCGCAGCAGTTGGAGGGCCTTCCAATATACAACAACAAGCATCATATAGACGTCAAACTGTTAAATTTATGTAGCAGCAGAGTTAATGTAAAGGTTAGTTAGCAAACTTTATCAGCTATGTCTAGTTTTTTGGAGTTGTTATTTCACATGGAATGAAAGAGGACAACCCGCTATCTTAGCTTAAGCTCTTATATCATAACTGGATACTAAATAACTGGACTTCTCATGGTGTACCTAGTAGAAGACAACCTTAATTGCGGATGGAAGATACACGCTGTTTCATAACAATAATGATTATAAGCATATTCAGACTCAGAATCAATGAAATTTGAGAGTAATTTAACAATAATACAAGGCTTTACCTTCATCAATACATAAGAACTTTTGTGTATTTGAGTTACAGTACTGCTTGTAAATTAAGTTTTTCACTATCGGTATATTATTTAGTATCCTGTTCCACTTTTATGTTGCAGCATGATAAAGTAAAACTTCCATAAAGATACAAGTCTTTAAGTTTACGATGTACTTACACCTTTGCTTTTTAAGAAAAAAATCAGAACAACCTAAGGAAACCGAAAAAAATTAAGGAACATTGAGGCTAAGCAATAATGTAGGTATTTCTATAAAAGAAGCGTGTATGGCGATAAATGACAGCTAAAACTTCAAGGAAGTCTGATCATGCTGCTTTGCTCCAAGTACTCTGTTTCCTAGAACACTGCTGTAAGCTATTAAAATACCTTGTCACTCGTAGCAAGCTTGATCTACTGGGAGATGCATTCTAAGCCAACGTAAAGGGCACAGCCCACAGAAACCCGCTCTTTCTTAAACAGACGGGTCTTTTACAAAAATGACGCTTACAATAAAATACTTCTGCACCAACAATAAGAACTTCCCGAAAACTTCCTCAACGTTTCGGAGGTGTGGGCTCAAGAAATTTTCAGTGTACCACGCCCATGTTTGAACGATTTTCTTTAGATCCACGCTTTGTTTTCGGGAGGTTGTGCGATTCTGTTTTGCCCCTAGGTCTAAGAAGTCTTCTGGCGGCCCTGCCTGGGCTACCCATTTCAATATATGACGTACAATTTCTGATGTATGATGCATATGATAATTTATGTATGATGACTCAAGTATGATAATTTACCTTTCAAAACTTTCTCAAACTCGTCATTATCAGTCTTCTCAATATGAATTTGCTGTTTTAGGAGTTCTGCTACTCCTGCCGTTAGTTGTGACTGTTCAATTTCTTCAATTTCGTGCTCTGCACTGATACCAAATGCATTCTCTGCTACACTATACACCTGTGAAATTATATCTAAAAAGGTACGAAATGATAATTTCATGTTGGATGCATGAGAAAATAATTCATTTCTAATCTTCCTTATCATGTCAATCTCTTCACTGATAAGTAAAGGTGCACTCCTCTGACTATCAGGCCGGCAACTTGGAATTAAATTAAGTTGAGAGTACAGCAATGCATATACCAATGTAGTGGTATCCCACTCGTTTTCTTTCCCTGATTTCATATTGTTGGCATACAGTTCATGTTTCCCATTCTTCGCAGCATTTGGTATTTCAGTAAACATGAAGTTCCCACTTGCACTGTCACTTTGCCACTTATTATTTGGATACTTTTGATCCCATTTCTCAATGAATAAATTTCTCAAATATTTTGGAACAATTTCCAAAACAATCTGTGTGATCTTAATGAAATATTCTTCCTCTCGAGATAGCGACATGTTGATCACCAAATCTAAAAAAAATCAATACACTCGTTCAACTTCTTTACAGAATCATACAATACTATCACCATTTTGTTGGTTGATCAGCAGGCTAATGGGAAGGGTAAACGCTAACAAATAGCATCATATTACGAAAGCAATTGTTGTAGTTGAAGCAACAGCATTGGGGTGTGCTGAATGGATGGTGGAATGTCACAGTTATAGGAGAATAAATTGAAGTAAATTAGAGCAACTGAAGAGAGGCAATTTAATAGATACTACATGGATGGAATTATAAAGATTGCAATTAAAAAGAACTATCCAGGAATTTTTTAGCAAATGGATAATGGCATGTCAAAGGTAAAGTAATTCAATAGATACTACATGAAAGGAAGGAATAATAACGATTGTCGTACAAAGAACAGCGTAGGTAAACGTTTATCTTACATCTTGTTTATGAGTTGCTTAGCTGTTGTGCTTATTCTATCATTGTTCTATCGCTAGTTTATAGCAAATGGACGTTCGTTTCTACCTTGTACCCCACCCTTTGCAGTTAACACGTGTGAATAATTAGATAATACGTGATGTTATGTTATCAAGCGATTAAAATTGTTTCTTGCATAATGCTGCTGATCTAAGTACACAATGAACTCCTTACAGTTCTGTTGTTAGTTGCTAGGATGATAATTGAGTAATTTGATGTTTGATTTAAGTAAAAACGAAACCTTTGGTTAGTTGATGGTTTAATTGCCATAGTTAAGGACCTATAGATACTTGTTTCTATATACATATATAGGTAGAATGTCTTCAGATTCAGCAAAATGATGGCATTGAGTGTAGTGAGGCACGCTTTAGTATTAACCTATGGAAGCTATAGTTTTTGACATATATACTATAATTACTATTAATAACATGAAATACAATTGCTGCCTTCTTATATATGAATTTCCAATGAAGCACATTGACATGAACGATTTTTGCTACCAGATTCTATTCTGGAGCAATTTCGAATCGCTTATTCGTGAAAAGGCAATGATCTGATTGAGCTTATTGTGATTTGCAAGATATCAATCATGGTTTTCACAGAGAATCAAAATTCCTTGATTTATCCATGATCAACATGGGCAGGGACTATGACAAATCATGCCCAAAATTTGCCCCACCCAAGTAATATACTATCAGATTGTGGCATCGACACTACTAAGAGCAATGACAAACAAGAGTTCTTCCCTGACTTCTCAATGACAAAATGTGTTTTCCAACAGTTTTCCTAACTTTTGAAGTGTCTCAATGCATTTTTCATACAATAACATTTTTGCAGATCTTCCTTTCCCTATGAATATCACTTCATTGAATCCTGCAGATATTGGAATTAGGAAAGGGGCAAGTATACAGGATAGGAAGTGACAACTAAAACAATTCAGCAAGCTTCATATAGAGAATACCATTGGCCACTAATCCTTGACACTCCTGGAAGCTGTGGACTGGAAAATTTGAAAAACTCCTGGAATACTCTGGGGAGTCAATCTTTTTTGAACATAAAATTCAAATTTTACAGCTCAACTACCCACCAAAATTTTAGTAACATTTTTCTTGTATTCTGAAAACTTCTGGTGTTTTAGAGAGGATGCTATTAAGAGTTTCTCTAGGGGGAAGCCCCAAGACACCCATTGTCCTCCACTATGCTTGCATGGCTGCAAAACTTCATGGCAGATAGACAGTTTCTCATGTGCTGACTCCACAGTTATGTTTCCTTGCAACAACTAACCATGCTACATGTCATCAGCATGGAAAAGTAATCACGTTTACCCAGACAACTATCAGAAAACACCTAGGATACTTCTGGAATAAGCATGGAACCTCATTCCAAATTTGAGTGGCCACCCTGAAATAATAAAACTTCCTTATAAAAATGATAGCAGTTCTGCAACCTTTTAGGCAGTGCAAAAAATCTTAAACATAAGGGTAGTATGATCAATGCAAGACAGTGCACACATGATAATGATCACATTGTACTTTTTGCATTCATGGCTAAGCAATGATGCCATCTGGGATGCTCATCTAACTTGTTGTGAATGCAAGACATGTGCAAAACTTACTTAATATTCAAACATCAATAAAGCAAACACCTTTTTTATATCTCCAACTAACTGCAGTATACCAATTTAAATACTGAAATAAAGTATTCTTTTAGCCCATTTTTGCCTTGCATTTACACCAAATTATATTTTTTTGGATAATAATGCTAAGTCAACAATAATCAGTACATTGGCTTTGCTTTCAACTTTTCCACAGTAAATATTCAAAAAATGCAAAGGCAATATTCCTTATTGGTAAATTTCCTTTTCACTACAAACTAAGCAATCTGAAAACTGAAGCCATTAACATTCTCTCCTTGGCAATCGTTTGCCAACTCATCATTTATGAAGGGAAACTGCCATAAAACACCCCTTTTCTGATATATATTTTTTTACCAACTTGATAATTACTCAAAAATTTTTCAAGAACTTATCTGAATGATCAGGACTTTCAATGAAAGGCACTTGATCAATAGCAAGCACTCCCATATTCCCCTGGAGCATTTTACGGACTTTACAGATCAAGCACCATCCCTGATTAGTGACCATGACATGATGAAGCATGATTGTCCTTTCCTGGTTTCAAAAAACCAAACAAAACTTCAATATAGCTTAATTAAATGTGCCCTTTCAGAGCTATTTAGTTCAGAGTTGAATTTAAGAGATCACATTGGTAGGCCTTCGCTTATTGAACTGTCATTCTTTTTCATCAGCCTTGATTAGTTTACACAGTCACAAAAGCCTCATTTCTACAAAGTAGCATATTGTCTTAAATATGACTGAAATTGAATGTTCACCTTTCAAGTCAAGTCTTTGCAAACACAGTGATTATTGCAAGATCACAATGAAAACTCACTTGTCAAAACTATCAGGAAAGTGGATTGTACTATTATTACATCACTTATTGACAATATAAGTCTGAAATAACTGGTTGGGATTGATTTTATACTAGTTCCAGGCAGAGCCTTATGTAGGATATCTCTACAGAGACTGAGGATATGAGTTGACTCAAAGCTCTGAGAAGAATAGACAGGGTTTAGAGCTGGAAGGTCATATCCATAACAAATTTTCACTGTATGCCATATCATGGAACAGTGTATAGAGTATCACAGTCAGTGGCTGTTACTTTCTGGATTTTAAAAAGGTCTTTGTAAGCATATATTGATGGTTCTTCTGGAAAGCTGCAGAGATCTATGGGATGAGCAATTCCAGAAGCACCTACCACAGCTCCAGCTACTATTTAAAGACAGATACAGGCACAACTTAATTTTCAGTATGTGTACAGTTGCTAGGCATAGCTGCATTGCATCAGCATTGCTGTTTATGCTGGTCATAGAATTCATGATGTATGAAGGAAAGAGAAGAAAAAGTCTTTGGGATCATGTGCTCAGGTGGAAAAAGGCTGGTAGGCCAAACTTCAAAGACAACATTGTACTTTAGGCTGAGAATGAAAATGGTTAATAAGGACAGCTTGAAAATAATTCCCTAACTATTTGCTGACAAACATAAATTTTAATAACCTTTTTTTACAACACTCTGTGCTTTTCCCTGACCTATTCTTGAAGTAAAACCTTTCTCACTTGCTCTTAAAGCCTAGCTTTCATATATTGCAATCCATTGACAATCTTCGCCTATATAGACATTCCTGATGATCTTATATCATCCCCAGTGGTTGAAGATCCACAGTGAACAAAGAATGTCTTGGGGACAAAGATCTGAAAGTGGAACGAGAAGGTTAAGTTCATGTGTAGTGGATTCTTTTGAGAGAATTAGAGGTGAAAACACCTATATTATCCATAATTTTACTTTAGAGGATGTATCAAGCATAATTTCCAAGACAGGAAATGCAGTAAAATCATTCATTACTTTGTATATAAATCAAAAATCATATTGTACAATCATTCGATTATTCTTATGCATATATCGTAAAATTCATGACCAGCAAAAGAGTGTGTCGTCACATTTGTTTTAACATAGCCTATAATTTTTGGACATATTTTGAAATTTCTTGGTAAGTTTATCCTAGCAGCCAGCCATACAAAGTTTAAAGATAATTATAAATACTTTATGTACTGGTGGATTAGTTTTTTGAAGTATTAAATTTTAACAATTTGTATTGACCAGGATGAGCATTGGAGGACCTATAATATACTTTATGCCCAAAAGAGTAGGAAGATCTGAAAGCAATCATAAAATTGGGTATTTTTCTGGCAGAGAAATTGAAAAGGAGCATTTTCCAGGATTGTGCGGAATGCATTTGCAAAAATGTTTTGGGGCAAAGCCCCAAGACCCATTTTCCTACCTTTGTGACACTATAAAGGGTAATGGTTCCATTGCAGCAAAGGTAAAGGGCATGGTGATAAAAACTTTGTGCTTGGAGACACAAAACCCCTTTATTTTCCTGTCTTTCTAATAAGCACATTCTTTACATTCAGATCTGGCTAACACACCAATCCGGCCTGGTTACCCTCCCACTCTCCCATTCTTTGAGCACTGGCTTCATGACTGCTCTATAGTCAAAACGGGTGTTCCCGAAATCATCACAGAGTGGAGCTCCGTCTTCGTTCTACTACCTTTCCTGAGAACTTGCTGACTCTAAGGCATCTGGGAAGCAATTTGTCATCTCTTGCCCACATCAATATCCACTACTTGTTGGGTTCTAACATTTGCCTACTGATCCTCATGTCCGACAAAGCCTTTTGCTAAGAGGTATGAATCTGTTGACTGTCTTCCGAATTTCCGCCTAGATACATGTTGCTAAATCACAGAATTGCTCACTTCTCCCATTGGTCCATAAAACAAAGGATGACGTAGAGAAGGTTTTTCGATCCATTACGAGATTTTATTTCAGGTAGAGGCTCATTTTTGCGGACGTTTTGTTAAGGACTAGAACAATCAAAACAACAGTCAAGGCTTTATGGGACTGACAACTGGAGTTTGGGGGAGGGAGGTGAAATATTTGCCATGTAATGGTTTTTTTGTTTGAATAAGGGTATTGAAAACATTTTTAACATCTGTGTTAAATCAAAATTGTAAATTCTATTTCAACAGAGTTTGGAGCACTAACAACGCAGATCCTAAGTAACTCTCGATGCAGTGGAAATCTCATCACTACCTTGACGAAGAAACTTGTCAAAATCTGTTGTTTGTTGCTACAGTCTATAGTTTCAATTTTCATTGTCTGCGACAGAGTTTTCTGTTATCGGCTTGCTGATTAGGAATAAATATTACGAATTGTTATCAATTGACGTCATAGAACATCAAAATACACCGACCAGAAAGGAGTTCGAATGGATGATATAAGACCTTGACGTAAAATGGGTATGAATTCAATTGAAAGAGAAATAGACTATATATATATATATATATATATATATATGTATATATATATCATCAAAGATTTATCTATTTTCTATATGTTGTTTTCTGTTCTAAACTTGCTTCACCAATCAAGCATCCAATAAGCACAATCATTGTCATAAGCAGTTTGCACTAACACTCTGTCACTATAATAGCTCGGTTATGCCCAATCAACTTATTTCTGTAACCTGCAAATGATATAAGATTACCATGAATTAGAGATTAGCTTTACCTTCTGACAACTTATTTGTTTACTGCTCTTGATTTTAAAGGATTTGGAATACTGTTAGGTTAAGTCTAAATTACATCTTATCTACAAGACTTCAGGGGTTAAAATTTATGCTTGTTTTTGTTTGCATTAAGTTGAAAAATTGAAAAAAGACTGGTCGTGTCCAAAATGCAATTCCCCAGAACATGCCAACATGATAATGTGTGATCACTGTGAGACATGGTACCACTGGTAAGCACTTATTTA
>WIPJ01001841.1:70337-81581 GCA_018155075.1 Cassiopea andromeda
GAGCTATTGTTTTTCTAAAGTTAAATAGATCAACTCTCATTCTGCTTGGGGAGATGCTTTAGCGCAATTCGTATTCACTGACAATGGCAATTCGGGAGGGTTAACACTCTCCCGGTGATTAAGAGCTCATATTTGATAAAGGTACCATAAATCTGGTTAGAATTCCTGCGTACTGGTTTTTCATCTCGTACAAAATTTGCATGTTCTCCTTCTCATTATGAAGTTTAGTTATAAGACCATGAAAATTCCTCGAAGTTTCAGAGGAAGCCATCAGAAAACAATTTCTGATTGCAAACCTCCACACCCCCATTTTCCCAACCATTGAAATGACAGCTTATCTTGGCAAATAATCTTTCGTCCATTGCGCGAAGATTGGCAGTATGCAAAAACTTAAATTCTAAATTAGATTCCAATATAAACTCCACTCCCTCCACTTCTGCTCATCTGTGTTAGGGCGTGCATTGTAATAGTGAATTTTCACGTGAGTCTTTAGAGAAAACTTCAGTCGGAAAATTTTTTAGCTCTTCTCTCTCGTAAAAAGCTCAGTCAATTTACCTTCTTGATATCCGCCATAAAATTCTTTTATAAATTTATCAGTAGTATCATTGCCAGACCTATGAATTCATGCTTGCAAATGAATTCTTTGTTCAGAAGCTGAAGAAATATTCTTGTGAACGTATGTAGAGACTTCCCTGTTGTATACAAGAATAAATCAAAATGAAAGGAAGTGTGTCATATCTACTGAGCCAGATACAAGAGAGATTAATGGGCCAGGAGCTCTCGAGAGCTCCTAAGTATTTTCCTTGGTGAATTTATTGGTGAATTAAGTATTTTCCTTGAAGGGCGGTACCTTCAAGTCAAATTGCAAGTTGCAGAGAAAGTTGCATGTAACTTTGAAATAGGGGTGAAGATACTACAAAATACTACCGTAGAAGTCATAATACCGCTGCCTTTCCATCTGCTTGTTAAATAAAGTTCCCTGTATATCTGGTTTCTGCTTTGGTGCTATTCCTGAAATACTCTGTTCACCTCCAAGGTTTAACTAGTTGCCTTTTATTTGCACATTAACTTTTGTCTAATTCAGCATCCTGTTCTCTTCTTTCGAACGTTTCACAAGCATTCGTTTGGGGGTGAACATCCCCTGGGCTCCATGCCCCACCATCCAGAGGCACACCCTTTCAAAACGGATTCTTTAGCTATATAGCTAGTTTTCTTTATGGAAATCTACATGAAGAAAGAGAAACTGATCCCTCAACCTGACCTCATTGAATCTTGAGGGCTTAGAAATAGAAGGACAAAAGCTCCACCGACGTCTCCTTTAGGCTGTTGAATGCTTGTACGCCAACAATAAGGAAAAGCATTTTCACACCAGTACGCAAAGGGGAAAACATACCGGATGATGGATTTATTTGACACCTGAGATTAAAATACTAGCTTCTAGGCGTAATAAATTACTGACCATTCCATGTTAAAGGACGTTGTAATAACAGTATACCAGTTAAAAACTATTTCAACAGGGTAGGCTGTCCTTGCCTTTCTCTAGAGTTAATGATTTGATTCAGAAAATTAGTTAGGAATTTAAATTTTGATTGGAATATGGTTGCTTTCAAAAGCGTCAGAAATACTTCATGCTCTGTCAAACTCTATAGTAGGAACCTACAAATTGTCCTAGCGGCCAGAATTACAAATTAGAGGGGGACAATATCAAAATGTAAAGTATAAGATAAGAATCTGCTGTGAATGTTACTTCAACAAAAAGAATATTATACACGCTGCTGTATAAGAACCATGCAAATATATAAGAAAGAAGAGAGCGGGCACTGACAATTATCAAGAACACAGGCGGCCGGGACATTTATTGATAACTTGAATAAATGCTCTTACATGACAATGTTTGTTTTTAGACGAAAATTTCGGAGTAAGTTGAGGAGCTGACATTAAGATTGTGGATCTATCAGAAAGTTGCAGACTTTTTCAAAATCTCTGCCAACCAATTTATTCTTTCTAGAATTCGTGGGTAGTTTGTTCACACTGTGCTCTGGCCGAAAAACTTATGCAGTCCACCCTTGGCTTGGCTAGTTCTTGTAGGGATGACCAAGTACTTGAACTAAGAAATTATATGCTAATCGCTTGACATCCACTATAGGTGTCAAGAGGGTAACACTACATCAATGCCATGAAACAGTACAAAGAGGAAGTACCCGAATAGCTTTGTAATGGGTAAAACACTGACTATCATCTAAATACGTGCAAAGTTGTAAATTGCACGCTATGAGTTAAGAGTTCTAGTCCAGCAGAAGAAAGGTGTCCATCTCGTGAGCAGAGCAATTGAAAAGTGTAGCAGAACATCGGAAAATGCCATTGTTGATAATAGGAAAAGCATTACGTTCATTATTCATCTTTAGCTTGAAAAGAAACAAATGCGCTTATTGGAATCTTTTTGAAATTAGATGGCACAGTGCGTTAAGCCCTATCTTAACTTTCTATGTCTGTTTCAATTTCAGTGACATTAATAAGTATCAGACCATCAAGGTAGAAATTGACAAGTCTACTGATAAATGATATCTTCATTTGTTGTGCTTATCGACATCAGAATTTTATATTGAGCATTTACTGAGCATGTTCAAAGTATTTTATCTAATTCCATTGTTGCAAATAGGAAAGTTTTTATCTTAGGTCTTAGGTGACTTCAACGTCAACCCCCTAAGCTATGACTCTCTTGCTCCAACCTTTGATTTTGTTAATCTTCTTCTTTCTCAGAATTTTCTTCTATATGTACTTCCTCCTACTAGAGTGTCTGATCATTTTTCTACTATTATTGAAAACATCTCTTCTAATGTAAGTACTCTCAAAACCATAACATACTGCCGATCATTTCTTACAACTTTTGATAGTCAGAAGGGCTGGTCCATTATACAAAAAATTTTCGTACTATCAGCATGACTATACTAAATTTGACCAACAAAGATTTCTTAAAAGTTTGGGAGACTTTTTGTTGAGTACATACATGAGAATTTATCTAATGTAAATGAAAAATTTACTACATTTCTAACTGAACTTGAAGGCCTTCTTCAGTATCATGTTACATTAAGTTACATAACATTGATAAATAATAGAATCGTAAAAATGGTGCATCTAGGGAATAAAGTCCTTAGAGAGCTAAGAAGGAAGCTTGACTCTACAACAAACAATGTGTATAAAAAGTTAAGACATAGAGCGGCCTCAGAGCTAAAAGAAAGCAAGAAGGAATATTTTCAAGAATATTTTCAAGAATAATCTTTAAGAATATGAAGCTCTTGTGGAAAGAAGTTAAATTAATAATTAATAACGTCTCATGGGCTAACGCTATCAATAAACTCAAGGATAAAACGGGTAAGTCAATAACTGACTCTGAAACCATGGCAACCATCTTTATTGACTTACTTGTATATGTTGCTAATAGTAGTTGCCATAAAATACTTAGATATCTTCATAACAGAAATCCACATTCATTCTCATTACTACCATAATTTCTCATGAAGTTTCAGATATAATAGGGATGTTAAAACAGGTAAAACAGGTTTAGAACTAAGTAAATCTATAGGCTCAAATAGTATACAATTTAAATTATTAAATTTCTCTCTCCAACTATAGCCTCCCCTTATCTTAGACTATAAATGAGTCAATTCCTTTGGGTAGTTCTCCAGGAAAGTTACAACAGGCTAAAGTCATACCCTTGTTTAAACACGGTTGTCCTATGTCAGCTTCAATTTATAGACAAATATCTCTCTTGTCTGTTTTTATAAAGATGTTTGAAAAATTGATGTGTAAGCACTTTACTACTTCCTGGAATATCACAAAGTTTTATATACTCACCAGTTTGATTTCCGCAATTCTGACTCTGTACATCATGCATTAATTAGCTGAACACAGTCCATTAAAAGCACTTTAGACAATAAAGATATCCAAAATGCTTTTGATACAGTCAACCATTAAATTCTTGTCAATAAACTGCAACAATATGGCATTCGTGGCACTGCTTTAACTTGGTTTAACTCTTACCTTAGCAATAGAAACAGTATCAATAAATGGCTATAATTCTAGTATTCAAAGAGTTACTTGTGGTGTGCTTCAGGGTTCTGTCTGTGGTTCACAGATTTCCCTTATTAATATTAATGATCTTCCTCACTCTTCAAATAAACTATTTTTCTATCTTTTTCTCGATGACACAAATATCTACTTTGAATCTAATAATCTAAATCAGCTACAGAGTTAATAAATAGAGATCAAGCTAGGAAATGGCTGGATTCCAACAAGCTGGTTATAAATATAGATAGGTACTCCGCTCATACAACTCTCAATGATACTTTATCCATCAAGATAGTTAAGGCGCCTGTAAAACAAACTAAGTAAGTCAAATTTCTGGACGGCATTCTTACCTGGACAAATCATTTGAGTGAAATTTCAAAAAAACTAGCAATAGGATGTGGCATTTCTTTTAAAATGAGACATATACTACCTACTGATGTTTTAATTTCCTGTTTTTATTCTATATTTTCTTCCTTTCTACAATATGGTATTATTGCTTAGGACTTTAACCATGACATTTACAATAGAGCAATATATTTACTCTATAAAAGAAAGCCATTAGAGCTTTCATTTGTAAAAGTGTTATACTTTCATCATCTCAAATTTTTCTGACCTAAAAATTTTTAGGTTATATGACCTGTTTGATCTGAAATTGCTCTCTTTTATTTATGAGCCTAGAAGTAAATAATCCCCTCCTATGTTTCACAACCTTTTTACATCTCTGTCAGATATTCATCAATTTCATACAATGGAGGCTTACCAGAATGACATTGTTATGACACAGCATAATACCTTTCAATAGGTTATTCAAATATTGTGGTGCAAAATCTTTGAGCAGTCTTTCATTTAGCTTTAAGCAAACTGCTCTGTGGCGAGTTTTCATAATCAAGGAAAATCACATTTTTTCGTCACCAGATATTGATAACTCTAATATGATAATCACTGTTTGGAGATCTTGCTTTTTCTTAAGTTTATTCTTCTTACAAATACTATTTTCAAATTAAATATCTCAATGTAAAGCAACAAACAACAATACATGATATCTTTAAAGGGGGTGCTCTCTCCTGGAATAGTTTAGCTACTGAGAGGGCTCCTCCTTAAGAACTTCTCCTACATAAAAATTTAGTTGTCTTATTAATTTATCTTGTTTTATTTAGTTATATAGTTATTTAAATTAAGGTCCTATTTCCTTTTTATTTTTGTAATTTTGTTGTATACCCGCTATATCTTCCCCATGAATTCCACTTCTAGTAGAATTGTAAAATCAAATGAAACTGAAATAAAAATTTGTCTTCGTGCATAATCATCATTAGAATATTTGTCAAAGTGCGCCCTTTATGTTCATCAGTTGCTAGATTTGGAATTCATGTTGGTAATCGAATTCCTTATTCAGACACTGGAGAGATTTCCTGCTTTATACAACAATAAACCACAATGAAAGAAAGCTATTCATTTCTATTCTGCTACATGCAAGATTCATTAAACGACCATGCGCTCTCAATTGATGGTGAATTTACTGGGAATTGTAACTGGGTGGTTCTTCTGCTGCAAACTCAATGTTATCTTGCCATTGAATGCTTTTACTGAGCTGCCTGTGGTAAAAAATGTACTCACTGCGAGAAATGTTGCTTCATCACTTTTTACTTTCTGTTCGTTTTCACGCCATCTCTTTCGGTATAAAGCGCTAAGTACCATTTATTGTTGTCCTCGGATTTGTTAAAGGCTTCAAGCCTAAAGCATTAATTATAGTACAAACAGTGTATTTGGGATTATGTCTTCCACTCGCTAATGGCAAACTTGAAAAAGGCCAACGCATCGATGAATTAAGGGACTATATGCTTGGAGCGAAACATTGCTTTACTGCAACTGGGGGGAGGCATGCAAAGAAACAGTGTGAGCAATTGCCTTCCTAGTTTGTATGTACAAAGAGGCCCTGATCCATGTCTCAGTATCTTTAATGATCTTGTCGTAAATCTTTACATTGGCCCATAAAGAGCAAGTCGCCTTTGCTCTTAAAGCAAGAAGCTGAGAAAGCCCCCTAGCATAAACCTCTTTCCTATCCAAACTTCATAAAAATATATAAACCACCAAATGGTCTACTTCGAAGATTTATAATAGTCTGTCGAAAGCACTCTTATTAATGTTTGCTTTCCTGCCTAACAGTTTGTGCTTTGTCATTGGGCATTCCTCAATAATGGAACTAGCATTAGTATAGAATCATAAGCCAATCCCTGTGAGATTGAAAATCCATCTGTTCGGGAAATAAGAAGCCGTACAAGCCCCAAGGCTCCTGATTCACGAAGCTACTGCCAGGAAATCGTGAAGAAAAACTACAATAATACAAAAAGCAAATTTAATTGTGATAGAGCATACAGAGCATCATCAATTAATTGCATTTAATGGTCGTAGTACCAGTTAAATCGTTTGTTTTGTAATAACAAGGACGACATCAATTCATTTCTTTGCTAAAGGGAAAAAAGCGTACCTATTTGTAATGATGTTTGAAGATAATGATTTGACCAATAAAGCTGTGCTTTACATTGCGGAAAGTACGTTTAATAACATAGTAAAGCAGGGTAAAAAAGAAATTAAAATCACTCAACCATTGAAGTTCAAGGATTTTGAAGACCCGTCCATGAAAGACAGAGGTGATTTTATTGCAAAACTTGCTTCTTGCATGTGTGAAGAAGTACATAGAAAAAGGGGATAGTTGCAAATAGGAAGGGAAGATGCGCAATTAAAAGCTAACAAAAGTGTTTCAACTATGTGCAATAAATAACCATGGCAAATTTAATTCAGGTTATAGAATACTTGTATGGAACATTGGTTAATGAGAGGCGTTATTATGTATTTTTTACTCTGTTTAATAATCCAAATATTCGAAAATTGAAGTTCACTTGAGAAATCAAAGATGAAACTCCTTAAGTTTTCTGCCAAAGAGTCATTGATACTAGCAAACATAAATCTTATATGATAGCAAATAACGATGAGGACTCCCAAGAAACTAAATATACTATTGATAAGTATTCCCAAGTGATTAAATATGCTCACGGCAATAATGTTAAATTTACTTGTTAAATATTACGTAACAGGAACTCAGTCTATTTCTTCACTAGGAGACACTCACACAGTTTCATAGATCACCATGCAGATAATGATTTCACTAACAGAGCTCTGCCTTGCATTGCTACTAAATAAGGTGATTTTTACATAAAAGTTTGTAATGGACAGCAAAAAACAAAGCTTCCAAAGGATTTCAATAAATTTGAAAGTGCGTCCTTGGAAGACAATGATGATGTCGTTACAAAGGTTGCTACTAGGGTTTGTGAAAAAGTGTATGAAATAAGATCATATTTGAAAATGGAAGGAGAGGGAATGGCTGTTAAGCTAGAAGCTAAAAATTTTGCTTTAACTATTTGTAAAACATTGGCCCTGGTGACAATAATTATTGAGCTTATAAAGTACTTGGATGCAAATATGGTTGATGATAAGTGTTATCATATTATATGATTTATCAATGAATGCAACAAAAATAATCCGGAACTTACACCCTATGGCAATCGAGAAATCCTTAATTGACTGGAATGACATGTGATTGTTTATTCTAAGGGTATTGGTTCTATGACTGAAGCTCCTCGGTGATTGATTAACTTATTATATCAATGCATTTACCTGGTTTGTTCTATATTAAAGAGCAACTCAATCTATTGCGTCACTAAAGGTTACACGCATTCAAATCCATACTGGACAATGAAATTAGTAATTTTGCTGGTAGAGCTTTGAAGTGTATTGCTATTGATGAAGTAAGTCTATTTCGTGTTGAAGAGAGTTATGGGATGCATACCAATCGAGAGTTCTGTTTCAATGAGCCTACAATTTTACTCATGACAGACAAGAATGGCGCTTTTACTATTTGTCATACTGGGGTCCCTCGAAATTTATTTCTATATAAGTCATACTTGTAAGGGCAATGGAATGCAAAGACAACGGGTGATTGATTAACAACTGCCATTAGCTCACTAACTATTTGTAAAAGATTGATACTGACAAATGTTTTCGACCCCATAAGACACTTGGATACACATATATTTGGAAGTAATGGCTATTATATCATTGAGCATGTTAGTAAAGTAAGGGACAGCCAGGTGAGCCAAAGGCTGGATGCATCAATACAGCTGGTAAGAGAGAATATTGAGCTTGAAGGAGACTGGATAGTGACGGGGCCTGGCTGCAGTTACACAAAAAGTTTCATGACAAGTTCAAAGATACCTTTACCGCATTGACCAGCAATAAGTTTTGAAGTGTCATTGATGGTACAAATCATCTTTTAAGGCAATGGGATAAGATAGGGCAACATGGATACATTGAATTATACCATTCTCCAAGAGATAATTATGAAGAAGATGAAGACGAAAGTATAGAGTCTCACAATGATGATGCCAATCCTCAAGTTGAAGGTACTGAATCTAAAGATGAAGAAATTGATTCTCAAGCTGAAGGTACTGATTATCCAAATGATGATGCTACTGCTCAGAATGAATACTAATCTCATTTTGAATACTATAACTTTGATCCTCCAAGAGACCATTATAATTCACAGAGTTAGACATAACTATTTGACTTACTGAAAATTACAAGCAATGAAATCTTGCTTTATTATGTAAACAAAGACTTCGCTATGAACATAAGTAAAGGATGTCAGAAAATTATGAAGAGTGCAGGACTCATTTATGGAGAAAGATATCCGGCAACGATGAAAACAACTACCTGCGAAAGCTCTATACTAGAATACAAGTAGTCACCGTGCTCAAGGGAGCTCTTAAAGTATTGATAAAATGTGAGAAGAGCTATTTTAAAAGAAATTGGTCTATGTTATTGCTTTCAAAGATGTGAACAACAGGCGGTTGCAGGATGACTTGGAGAACTTAGACCAAAGTACCAAATTTGAAATAGCAATGCACGAGCCATTGCATATATGCTAATACTTTCATAGTCAGAACATACCAGATTCACAGTGAAGTAGCTGATGATCTTGTCCCTGACCACATAGTCCGATGGGGCTATTGACGAATTAGGTCAAGATGACCTTGTAGTCCGATGGGGCTATTGACGAATTATGTCAAGATGACCTTGCTGGGAATATAGCCTGGGCTCACTAGTCAAATGTTGAACTTTTAGGAAGAGCTTTGCAAGAAGATACTGTACACTTTCTGCACAAAATCACCATGAAGTTATGTTAATTAAGGTGCAGAATAACTGAGGTTATTGACACCTTGATATTAGCTTCACACAATCTGTAACAAACTTGATATGAATGATGTAAATGTACCCCCAAGTAATATGCAAATTTATTAAAGTAAGCGCATTACTAGTATTAGATATAATTTCTTTTCTGCTTAATAAGCTATTTCAACTTAAAAAGAGTAATTCTAACATTCAAAATCTTGTGTTATCATAATCCTTTCTCAATGGTGGCACTGGGTATAAGAAAAAGAGGGAGGAAAGATGGCACCTGGAAGTAAAGCTCCCTTATCCAGTTTAAGAATCTTGTTCTGTATACCGCAGGACAAAGCCAATCATGAAAGTCTAGAAAGGACCTGGGATGCTGAAAGAGATGTTTCTTAGCAATAGTCATAACGACTCAAAGCATTTTCCTAGAAGGGGGGTCCAATTAAGGAGCGTGGAAAAGTGTGCTTTTTCCTCGAATCTTCAGTCATCTGAACTGGGACAATAATATCATCTTTTTATTGTTACAAATTATGCATAGTTATAAGCATATTTTTTAATTCTTATTGACTAGTTAGAAACCAGCATGCTTATATTGTCATGTATATTACACTATTCTCTGATTTATTGTTTTAAAGTAGGGGTCTGAATCTCGCATCGCCCATGGGACGATATTTTGTAGCCTACAGCTTAATGTGAACGCTTAGTGTTATTAACTTATAACTTCTGAGGAGTAGCAATCAAAGATAAGACTGTGTTTTCCAATTTATCTGCTCTCACTTTTGTTGTTTCTAATCAGACACTAGACTAAAATTAACTTCATAAAACCAATATAAAGAACATAAAATCTAACTCCATTGTGGTGCTAGCTACTCCGAGACCTACTCATATCCCTATTATTCCTCCAATCATGCTTATGCTGTCACTACAAACGTGTAAGGATGTTCAGATTTTTAGCAAAGCTTTTCTACCTGATGCAGCTCCGTGTCACTGTGATGTAGCCTCCAGCGGTCCTCAAGTAATTTGAGTTTGAGATTCTTCTTTTAGACTCTTAAGCTACTCAATATTTTCATTCTCATCTCTTTTTTAATGTTAAGTCCATCCTGTTACGTCCTTAGTTATACGCTAGATAGTATTTCTAAGCATTATTTGTTCCTACTTCAAGCCTGTAGCTAGGCCAGTGCTTCAGGGGTGGCAAACTTTTCCGGAGGAAGCACGTAGTAAAAACTCTGAGAGCTTATTACATGCTTTATGTTATCACAATCAAGTGGACAATGTCTGTAAAGGAAAAGAGTGAAGTTTCTAGTATGTCACAAAGACTATGATTGAGCTGAGCCAAAATTTCAGAGATCTCTCGTTATCTACACATACCAAGCAACAATAAAATTGCAAAAACTTTCCTAGGGGTGAGAGAAACAAGCATCCTGTTGTCGAGGGGTGGCATTTCCCACCCTATGCAACTCTGTAGCTATGGGCTTGTCCTACTTTGTCTTGTCTTAAGCTTACAACCGCAGTGAGCAGATTTGATAGATGAGCTGACCATCTGTTACTCGTAACTTTATCATGCTTTTTTTTGCATCACTGAACAGTTCCCTTTGTTCATACAATAATTAAAAGACCTGTAGCCCCATACTCGTTGCCACCATTCTTCACTTATGTATCAAAGGATAAAGAAGTAATCACTGCACATAAACATAGGTATGCTGGAGTGACTTCGTGTTCTTAAATGATGAAGTAGTTCCAGTTATCAGAATCCTCATTCTTTACACAGAGTCTTATCAGGGGCATGGCCAGGGTTATAAAAATGGGACCAGAATGGAAGTTTTTCGTCATGCCCTCTACATCTCTGAAGATTTGCTACTCCTCCCCCCCCCCAATAATTTTCTCCTCAATTTTAAAGAATTGCCGAGCACCATCCTTGCAAACGTCGGGGGACATTTGCCCCCATAC
>WIPJ01001841.1:92965-107520 GCA_018155075.1 Cassiopea andromeda
TGCGGTGCAGAATTCACGAGAAAGAGAAAGAGATGTCAATTTTGCGGGAAAGATCTAGCGGAAGGCTACGTTAAGAAGCATGAAATAGTTTGCAAGAAGAAGCATGACGAGAGAGTGGTGGATAGGCAAACCCCTCAGGGGGCTGAAAAGGCCTAGATTCAAGATTCAAGATTCAAGATGATGATGATGATGATGATGATGATGTGGATGATAAATAAATTTCTAAATTCATAGCTTTAATGTAAGTTAGAAACAGACAACAAATATGTACAAAATAAATAATATATATAAAATATTTTTAAAGACACACTGTTGTAAACACGTAGAAAGTATCGTATAGCAGTATTCGACTTCCATTTCAACACTTTTTTTATTATTGTCAAATGCATTTCTTGCAATGAATTTCAAAATCAAAATCATGAAATGATAGCAAATTTTTTGAGCTATAAGCATTCATTTTTTAGATAGTCATTATACCATTAAGGAAAATGACTTTTTTACACACATCTCATTTCCTTTTCTTTCTTTCTTCGCATGCAAAGTTATTGTTGATACTCATTGGCGAAAATTCTCCTGCATATATTTTAGTTTCATTTTTATTTGTGGTAGAACAAGCCTACCATCAAAAAGCAAATGCCTTGATGTGACAGTCAAATCATTAAAGAAACAACCAAATAAAGATATTTGCTTCAGCATATAAAGACAAAAACCTGATGGTGTTGATTGGACAATAATGCAAACATGCAAAGGAGTGAATGCTGAAGTTCATAGATTACATTGCAAATATTGATAGAAATCAAGACATAGGAACAATAACTAGCAACTTTCCACTGCAAGAACAATATTTGTAATAGAAGTGTAGGAAATTATGAATAACTGGAGTACTGGTGATGTAACCTGTCAAAATAGAGCAGACAAACTCCTGAACCTACTTTGAAACCTTAATAGCATTAACGCAGTAACAAGGTGCAAGCTTGATCAAAACCATGCCTTGCATAGAGTACTTACATTGCCAATTAGCGTACTGCTGTATATACTTTAACTTTATACTCTATGACAATCTGCTTTTGCACTTTCCTTCCTTTTATATTCATTTAAACTTTTTCTCAACTTCCATCCCCATCACCAGTTTATTATTTGCCCTTTTTATTTCATTTTGGAAGTTTTTCAGACCACCTGTCTATTAGATCAGCCTATGGAGCACAGCAGCATTTATTCTCTCCTCTCCTCTCATTGTAAACGAAATCTTTGACATTCATTATGCGTCAGACATTGTTGTATTAGCTGGGGATCTTTTGTGAGAGCAAAATAAGATGCTGATTTAGTGTAATAAAGCCATAGACAGAATAAACCTCTAAACTCAAATGTGATTACAAACATATATGTAAAAATGATCATAACTTTAAAACAATATATCAATCTAATATATTTACCTTAAGACATTACATGCCACAACCAGTAACTAAAAGCTCATAGAAACATGTGCAAAGACATAAACTTTGAAATTTGCATAAACATAAAATATTTAGCGTGGTTCCCAGTTGATTTGAAACATGTATGAACTTTAAATTCAAATACAAATGATAATTCAATTCTGAAAAATTTTGAAATGTTTGATTCAAATGTTATAGGTTTTTCATAAGTATACAGTATAGCGCACTTTTCAAAGGGTGACCCTATATAGGTTACATTGATATAATGCTGATAAGTTCTCAAGGAAAGATTTATTGAAAGCAATCTTAATGTTGAAAGTTTTCTCACAGATTAGTCAGTGTCTTGATCTGTACACATGCTCAAAAGTACTTAGGACCCAGTCACACTACACAGGATTTACATTGTACCACATTCTTGACTGAATCCGATTAAAAATGCAAAGTAGTACTAACATAAAGGTGATAGTTTTTGAAGTCAAATATGACAATAAATATATTTACAACAATGGCTGTAACTTTAACAATAATATATTAATATATCTCAAGACTATTATGCAAAATTTGACATTTTGAAGAGCATATAGAGTACTTTCAAAAACTATATTGGTTTCAATACACAAAAAACACTAATCTACAAATGCTATAGTAAATAATTGCTAACTATCATATCGACGACACAACTTGCTATGGTAAATTTTCGATTATAGAATAAGCAATGAGGTACTTCATGTATAGACACCGAAATCCTTCCACATATCAAAATATAACCAACCATGTGAATTTGATATTCAAGAGCAATTATTCTTCTAAATTTATCTTGAACCGTTCTCATGCCACTTGTGTAGATACTTTTAGAAACATAACGTAACAGACTTTTATTCAAAAATAGCTGATAATGAACAAAACTTATACAATGAAATAACGTAATATAGCTGTACGCAAAATAGCTGATTATTATAGAACATTAAACTGCATAGTTCAGCTAATCTTCGGAAGATAAGTTCATCATTTTAATGATTTAATAGATGCTCGTGTCTTCTGTTTAATTTCAATTGAAATTAGGGCCGATGTTACATGAATAGCAGCCATGAAGTTGCAGAACTTGTCCAACTTCAACCTGAAGCTTCAAAAACAAACCACCATAAGCAGACAACGATGGTTCTCTCAAATCAGTTACTGACGCACCAAGAATAATTTCTGTTCTGATACCTGGAGTCAATAAGCTTATCCCTTCCGTCGCATCCATTGGTATACGATGTGGGTACAGCTCCAGCTGCTGGATAACCCGCGCAATCAACTTTGACTTCAGCGTAGTTTGACTCGGCTTTTCCTCTTCTGTACTTAGGCCTATCTTTTGCACTTTCGCCAGGTGTCCCATGTATCAAAGTGATTTATTCTCGTCTGCATCAGATGGATCTACACGCTGATTTCGATGTACCTCCCCAGGCTACAAAGAGAACGATTAAACAAATATGGATATGAAACTTAAACGTACTGGTGAAAATATATAAAATAAGAATGCCATTCGACTATAGCTTTTATGATGTATCATAAATATTTACATGTATATGCTTAAGCGCCCTTCATTGTCTAGGATACAAATAGTCGCATTAACGGGTGAAATTTCTAGGGTAAAATGAGGCTCAAGAACGCTATAAAATATCAATATTTTAATCTTGGCTAAAAGCTACCAATGTTCTGTGAATCTTAAACGAGGACATAGGATTTCATAGTGTTGCAGCTGCAAACCTTGACTGAGTAAAACCACCAAGCAATGTAAATAGGAACAAAAATTACATCAGCACGTCTGAAACAGTTACAATCTGAAACATTTAAAATAAGGTGAAGAATAATGACCTGAACATGTTGCGCAAATCCAGTGTGTCCAGTAAAAGAGTCAGACTTCCCTGGCACTTCCTTTGCATTGTACAAAGGACCAAATTTTCTTTAGATATTTATGAGTAAGTGATTTACTTCGAAATTTTCCTGAATTTTTCTGAGAGATAGGTTTCTCTGGCATGTCAGACACCCTGTTATTGGGAGAGATCTGGCCTACTCTGAACCCAATTCGCTAAGCCTCTTGGCTGTATTGAAGTTCTTGTGCCAAGCTCAGCTCATTAAGTTGTTACTAGAGGTACATTCTTATTGGTGAGTTGGAGTAGCCAATAAGAAAGCATGTCAAAAGTGAAGCAGAATATGTGCAAAGGACGTCAACATCCAATTGAAAGTGGAGAGCGCCATTTGCAGTGTAATGTTGCTATTCTTAATTGGCTCTTGAAATGGCACGCATTCCTTGCTCGAAAACCTACTTTTAAACATGCAGAAATAGAAGCCTGAATTAGTAGGAAAACAACTTATTAATCTCACTATTTCATAGCTGTCCTTCTGAAGTGGGTATTAAGGGCTGCTGAGAAATCAAAGCAAACAGTAGAGTCTGCAACTGCTAAATATAATTAGACTAATACGATTAAGAATTCAAAGCTAAGGCTAATAATGAAAGAAAGAGAAAAAAATGAAAACTTACTGGAATGGTAAAAAATGGTAAAAATTATTTATATGGCGAGTCTTTTATCAATAGTGGAAAATAGCATTCACTTTTCTTTCTTAGAAAAGTTTTACAACTACCAAAATTGATTGAAATAAGTTAGAAAAACAATTGTAGAGATGAAAAACACTCTTCATACATACCCTGAATCAATGTAGCTGCTACTTCCTGAAATAAAGACGATTTAACATGAGAACGATTTGAAAAGGACTGACACTAGTCAATGAATAGAAATTACAAAGAGAATCTCTTGGTAGTAGGCTATTTCTAAGGATAATTGTCTGTTCTTGTTTATTCAACTTGAAAGCGATTCAACTTGAGAGGAGGGCGAGACGGACGGAGGGCTCCAAAATGTGTCTGATCAAAAATTTTATACGATGTTCTCGATGCAAGTTATGAGTGAGCAATAGTGTATGACATCTGAAGCTAAATGCAATGAACATGGATGGACTAGTGTGAGAAAAGCAATAGCAGATCGTAGGTAATGATTGGATTTCTATGATGAATTTGCACAATAAAATTGTTCCTGATCTAGAAATCGTTTGGTTTTCTTCTCTTGCAATGTTTTGTGACCATCTTTGAAAGAGATTGATGAACTTCAGCTTTTACAGAAAAGAGCACGACGGCTAAAAGAAGGCTCAAGAGTATAGAACGGGTGGAATTGCAATAGGCTTTCGGTCTCAGATTTGATAAGTTTTGACAGGGCAGTTATGATCTACAAAATAATAAACGGTTTTTCCTCCGATGTTCTAAAAGGAGAACTTGTTACTAGATACCCAATATCTAACTATTCAACATGAAATTGTTTGCACCTAGACTTTCTAAGACAAAATATAGAATCCTCCAAAAGGAATTTTGTCTATCGCTGTGCACAGACGTGGAACAAACTCCCACTACATGTAAAAATGAGTTCCACGATTACCTCGTTCAAAAAGAAATTAAGAGATTTCCAGTGGCGAAGCTAGGATGAAAAAGTTAGTCCTGCCTTTTTGGAATGAAAGGAAAACACATAAGAAGGGATCTCAAAAATTTTCTTAACCCTGCTGTTTTGAAACACTCTATGGAAAGTACCCATTTTCAGATACTTAAAGATGACATATATCTCCTACAAGTATAATGTAAATTGCATGATTTCACTTTTACATTGAAGATAGAATTTAACACCATTTTTATTAACTTACGTCCCCTTCTAAATCACAGATTGGTGTTTTCAGAACTGCTGTAAAACATATACTACATAGAATTAAATCATATATTTCACTGTTAAAAAAACCTTTGGAGATAAAAATTGGATCTTATAAATATCAAATTGTAATTGCCAGGCAAATTAGTCCTCAATGGAAACTCCAATTGAGTTAAGCTATCAGCTGATGCTTTATATTCCAATAAGTGTCTGCAAAAAGTACCTTCAGTATGCTAAAATATGATTTAACTCTTCTTTGCCATTCTAAAGCCTTGAGGTTCATAACATCTTTGCAGGCTTTTATTGTAAGGCAGAACAGTGAGACTCAGTAGCTTCTCTTACAACCAATATTCAGAAGCAAAATATGATTATCATAAACAATGAGGACAATTCTATTCTGCAAATGTATTTCATAAACCAACAACCAAGAAAAGTGGAATCTATCAGAACTAACATCAAAAAGTTTCAGAAACCTCTCAACTATTTCTCCTTCCCTATCCCAACGAATGATGATACTGAGCTGCTTCTTAGTAGAAACATCGGTTGTTTCATCTACCTGAATGCTAAAGAATCTACAATTTTCAATTTCCTTGTCAACCTGATCTTGGATGACAGAATCTATGCATTCAATGAGATCATTTTGAATCTCTGAATAAACGCCAGTGAAAACACCAGAATGTATCATTTCACCTTCTGTCAACTCCCTATGGAGATGACGTTCAAAGACAGATCATATTTTGCAAAGTATTCAAGTAGCTCCCGATAATTTCCCTTATTACGGCCATCTCTAGATTCATCGTGACACCTAAAGGCTAATTCTTGTTTGCTTAAGAATAATATAGCTTCAGAAATGGTTTTAAGCGTCTCCCTGTTCTGCCTTACCTGCTCATTATTGCGCTGCACCTCTTCTCTTCTCGCTCTTGAGAATAGAATAACGACCCTTTCTGTCGCATCAAAAGTCTTCCATTTCTTATAGGCCTCCAAATGGCAGTTCCATCGCCCATCCTTTCTGCAATCGGAAAGAAAACAACGCATATTGACATATCCATGTCTTGTCCACGTTTGCAATTTTCCTGGAGCAAATAAAAGGCACGGCCAGCAAAACCATCTTTGTAAGTTAGTTGAGCCACAAAGCCATTCTTTCTTCGCATAGCATGCATCCTGAAACTGGCGATTGGCAGTTCTAGGCCCTAGTTTTGGCTGGGGCTTCTTATGCTGCAAGATCTCCTTCTGCTCACCAACAGTTCTTGCACTGAATGATTTCTCTATAAGTTCACAAATAATGTCTTCAGCTCCTCGGCTAGTTTCTACAGCCATTTCGAAAACTTAGGACTACTCTCCACAGCTACAACGTGACTTCAAACCGAGGTTTTGAAGGATGCAAAGTTTCCTACCTTTCAAAGTTGGTAGGAGCTGAAATCATAAAAGCTTCTAAGGCAATGACGTATTAAGCCCTTCAGCCAATCAAAATGTTCAATTCCAGCGCAGCTCTATGACATCGCAGCTGTAATACCGTCCTAGCTCCTACCAGTAAAATGTGGTAGGAGAACGGTTGTTTTTTTCCATTGTGAGGTAGTACAGGCACAAAGACGTGCTGAAACACTCTTTTGTTTGAGCCTCTACCAGCTCCTACCATCTCAGATGGTAGGAGTTGGGTTCAAAACAAAGATATTCTTTGGTAGCCAATTAAAAATGATTTCATAAAGGGTAAAACAAAAGCTGTGTTAAATGAGTTCGCTATGAAATAACGAGCTAACGGGTTGGGAAATGTTACCTTCGCTTGAAAATTAAATTTTATCCACTTTTCAAAAAATGTGATTTTATTGAAATATTTTAGTCCTACTGGGTAGGACAGGCAGGACCTCTAACTTCGCCACTGGAGATTTCCTGCATAGTTAGCATCATTTCCCAAAGCCTAATCCCTGGAATGACAAGCATATATCTACCAACTTCATTTCTAGTTTAGTAAACATTTTCCATTTACTTCTCTTTGTATTTATAACTAACAGCTGAAAGGGAATTTTTGTTTATATAAGATACATGAGGAATTTAAAGAGGAGTAGATGAACTTTGCTAACTTCTATTTGCTTACACTTCTCAGAGTATATGAAAGCTGAAAGCCCAAATTGAGCTTATTTTGGAGACCTCTTGGAGAGTAGCGTTACTGGCAAGATGAAGAAGTCTTGCATTTTTAGCTGTACTAATGCTCGTATAGAGATACAGTTATGAAATCTTATCAGCCGTTTATTGGTAATATATATAATGCTATATTGAAAGAAACTCTTGTCAATTACTGAGGACAAAAAGGGTCTATTTTGTGTCTCATTTCATGTTAGTAACATTAGGAGGTGCTAAAGCGTTACACACGGAATATGATCCATTTTATGCATTGTTGAACACAATTTGTAGTACCAATTTATTTTTGTGTTCATACTTTAGTGATATATATTTCAAATTTCACTGTTAGCAAGCTAAATTGTGGATTTTGAAAGGACTTGAGGTTCTTAAGAAAACCTTCAAAACAAGCAAAATATGCCTTTAGAGTGTGCTTTTCCTAATCTCTGTTAATAATCTATTGCTCTAAGTACTACTATGTTGGAGGTGGGGTTCTACAAAAGACTATTAAGTAACATGATATGCTTATGTGCCATTTATATGCACCTATCATAAAATAAAAACAAACAGTTGATAATAAGGGCTGTCTACTAGCACTCCTGGTTAAATATTTGCACTTAATAGTAGTTATTGTCAGCAATTTCCCAGCAAAGTACAAGAAAAGTAAAACACTCGTGCTGACAGTGAATTTGGAACAGGTAAATTGCTTGAGATGATGAGTTCACTTACCTTTGGATTTCTTGGAGCAAAAAACAATTAAAACGATGACTATGATAAGAAATATGACACCACCAACTGATGCTCCAACTATCAGACCAATATTTGAACCTGAGTCTGAAAAGAACAATTCAGAAAATAAATAGAACAACTCATTAGGAAATTCAGTCAAATATTGATGATTGTTTTCATGAAAAGCAAAGCTCTGAATAAATTGAGCACAAATAATGAAAGAATCTGAGTCAAAATCAATTTACATTGTGCTTAATATTGGTGTATTTATACATCAATTACATCATCAAACGTAAGCGGTATTGTGCATAAAGTTCTTTAGGACGGTCGTGTAATAGCGTGAACGAAAAGAATTATCAATAACAAATTTGGTAGAGAATATGATAGAGACGACAAAAGCGTTTTCAGAGCTGGTTGCACATTCAAGAGATAAAGCTAATAGCTGGAGATTTTGGTTTAGGGCTGGCTGTTGAACTCCCAGAGCTTCCTGAATTTGGAGATGAGGATTTAATAGCATTATTTTGGCTGACTGATGGACTAGTCGACTCTAAAAGTAGTTTATGTTAAGACCCTAGCATTTTCTAATTATAAATGGTGCTAAAACATTTTATTGGGCAAGAAAACTTTAAACTTTGCTCTTTTGATCACATACATTTGGATTAGAATAACAACACTAACGATTAAATAATGTTTGAAGACAAAAAACGTTATAATTGAGGAGTAAGTAAAATAGTTAGAAAAAAAGAAAATTTGATAATTCTAAATGAATGGATGGCAACCATTTCTGTTAAAATTTACATGCAAACGGAAGGACGTGCATTTAGCTCATAATCATATACGGCAAATGCAGTGCAGTTGAAAGATAATTGTAGATATGAAATTTTAGATATTCCTTTAGTTTGTACCAATCTACAAATTTTAGAGTCATACAAGGCGGGGTTCGAGTTGGTATGGTGAGCGGTGTGTTAGAGACTTTTGCAGTGAAATTTCTCGAAGTAGACTTGAAACTGACTGTCAGCTGAACATCAGTAACATTGCTGAAAATTAAAAAACTACACACTGTCATCTCCCTAATGTTGTATCCTGAATTACTGTACTCGTCACTACCTGATGCATTCTTGAGTACAGCTTCATATTTGATATAACATGCACCAGATTCCACTTTGTTCCACTTCACTTCAACACATTTTGCTCCTCCAATTTTTCTTGCTTTCAAGCCAAAATCAATGCCCAATTTTACTGCAAGTTGAGAAGACTACTCAAAACAAACACACAATGATAGAGCAGGGACACAACTAAATCTAATGCTTTGAATTGCACCGTTTATATCTATTTTCAAGGATCGCGACTATGAGACATAAGTCAATAGTAGGGCTGAGACACAAACGAATCTATGATTGTGAATTCTTTATTCCTATTTGTAATTTAAATGTGATTCTCAACTGTTGGCATCTGCTAACTATACTTCAACGAAGTTAAAGGACAATTGAAATTCAGCTTGAAAATGATTTCTGGCATTTGGTAATCAAATAGATATCAGATGAGATACTCTCTAGTCCGGAAAAGAAACAGGGGTTGGAGTGGCAAAAACGAGTAAAGCATTACCAGAGGTAGGTGGTTGCAATGACCAGAGGGAAGGTGTATTGGCAAAATGCTATAAAACAACTAGAGGGTGGGTTAATTATTGAGGAATTGGAACAAAAAGTATCGGGGGGCTGTCACTTATCATTGAAAGCAAAATATAAATATTTTGTCAGTATTACAATGGCAATCACTCTCTCAATAGACCTCATTTGTTGGCGATCCTTATGGATCTGAATACAATAAATTCATTTTGTCTCAGAATGAAAAAGTGGGAGAGAGCGACGTTTGCAATAAGAAATTCCTGATATGAATTTGGTATGAATTGTTTGGAAAAAAGATAATAGGGTGGGGAGGTCTATTCCGGGATTGAGAGTAGATTAATTATGTAGCTTGCCACATTGCTGTTTATGTTTCAGGACACTCCTATAAGGAGACTGACTTTCTTATTAATATCCATTTTACTTGTACTAATAGGAGATGCAGGGCAATCAAAACTGAGCAACCAGGGAGCACTACCTCCCCACCGTTTTGCATAAAACATTAAAGAACAATTTTTGCCAGCTCATATTCCAAATTCTTTGAAGGTCATGGTTTGGCCAACAAAAACATGAAGAATTCCAAGGCTATCTCCGACTTTGGTCAATTCATTAAATCAAGCTCTCGAAAGTTTAAAGTACACTGATTCCGCTGAAGTATCCAGTAAAGAATAACAAATATTTGAAAACAAGGAAAATAAACTTACACAAAACAGTAACATTTACGGATGCTGCGTCTGATGATGATCCAATGCTATTCTTTAATGTTGTTTGTAAAATTCTCCCACAATAACTTGCATTAATGTGATTCAATTTATATGTTGATGAGTATACAAATGGATACAACTGCACACTTGGAACATTTGTTTGAGATGAACCAGTAAGATGAGGCCATCTGAAATCAGCTGATGGTCCAGGATTTCCATCCATTTCAATTCTCAACTGTAAATTTGAGCCTTCTTGTACATCCAAAGTACTTGGGGGCCTTTCTATGAAGTCTGGAATTCCTGTGGTAAAATTTAGAAAGCCAAGCTGATTTAGTGTTTTAGTGCAAGCTGTTAAGGTGCTCATACAAATATAATGTAATTTAAAAGCTGCCCTATCTATTTAATTACAAGTCGCTCTCATTGAATGATGCCGACAATGTGTTATGAAGAATGAAGGAGAAAATTGGTTACACAAGTCAAATACAAACATGAAGAAGTCCGAGTCTATCTCCGACCTTGGTGAATTCATTAAATCAAGACCTTGAACTTTAAAAGCACACTAATTCTGCTGAAGTGTCCAGTAGAGAATGATAAATATTTGAACTCAAGGAAGACAAACTTACACAAAACAGTAACATTTGTTGATGCTGTTTCTAATGATGATCCAATGCTGTTCTTTATTGCTGTTTGTAAGATTCTTCCACAATAACTTGCATCAATATTATTCAATGTGTATGTTGATGAGTACACAAATGGATACAACTGTACGCTTGGAACATTTGTTGGAGATGAACCAGTAAGATGAGGCCACCTGAAATCAGCTGTTGGTTTTGGATTTCCATCCATTGTAACTTGTAGCTGTAGATTTGAACCTTCATTTACATCCAAGGTACTTGAGGGCCTTGGTATGAAGTCTGGAATCCCTGTCAGAAATTGAGAAAGCCAAGCTGATTTAGTGTGTGAGTGAAAAGCGCAAGCAGTTAAAGTGGTCATATAAATGTAATGTAGTTTAAAATATGCTCTATCTACTTAATCACTAGTCGCTCTCATTGAATGATGCCGACAATGTATTATGAAGAATGAAGGGGAAAATTGGTGACACAAGTCCGTCATTTTCCAAACATTGTTTGCTTTAAGACAGGTTGCAGAAAGGATTCCCTTGGAATATGAGCTCATGATATTATGACACGTAGCATATTGAGGTGAACTGTTTATCAACCTTTTATTTCTGGCAAATGAATCTGTGCATTAAAAGAAATCCAATTTCAACAAGGTTTTTTCTTGAAATTTCCTTATTTAAGTGGTGAATTAAGCAATCTTTATTGAAAGTTGAGCCTAACGAGGACACTTACATGTCAGTATTATCTAAAGCTTGTAAAATAACATCAAAGCAAAACTCGGTGGACGTAATTCCCTTTCCTCGATCCAAAGTTTTCTCATGATCTTTACAGAGTGCCCTTTGAGGCCTTGCTATGAAGTCTGGAATCCATGTTTTAAATTTAGAAAACCAAGCTGATTCAGTGTTTGAGTAAAAAGTGCAAGCTGTTAAGGTGCTCATATAAACATGATGTATTTTGAAAGGTGCTCTATCTATTTAGTTACAAGTCGCTCTCATTGAATGAGGATGATTGAGGTTAAAGTTGAAGTACTTCGGAACTTATTACCATTCTTACAATGCTTAGGAATTCACTTGTTGAAAAAAAGACTCGTGCAAATTTGCCAGTTGAATACTAAAGAATGAAAGAATATTAAAGAAAGAAAAAATACTAAAGAATGAGAGAATACTAAAGAATGAGAGAATACTAAAGAATGAGAGAATACTAAAGAATGAGAGAATAGTAAAAAAGTTCAAAGCAGGAATTGGAAATTCTTTGGGATGGAGAGTTATAGCATGGATGAGAATCCAGATGTAAAAAGAATGACGGACACTCTAGACAACTTCAAACAATGATACATAGGCCAATATATGGAATGCACAACAGTGTATTGCCAAATGAATCTGTACTAGAGCAAGCAACCAAGGCAGGGTTTACATACACAGCGCTAAGCAATAATAAACAATCATACAGGAAAAGAAGCCAAGGGATCAATATCCTAGACAATGTAAGTTCAGTTGAAACACAGACGGAAAGGCATCAGCTGTATATGATAAAGGCTTTATTAACCAACAAAATGAACTCATAGCGCTTAACCGCTTCACACACAACGAAATTATATCAATGAAACAAAATATAGATGAAATAGTAATAGAAGCACAAGAGCTGTAGAAATACATGAAAAAGATGATATATACCTATAACCATCAATGAGGAGGATGGAACAGCGGAAAATTTCATTATAAAAGCAACTGGAAGACAAAAAACGACTTATTGGGACATTACTTTGATTGTCTAGCTAACAAAAAAGCACGTCAAACTAGAAGAAATAAGAACTAAGATCCCTCATAGGAAAAAGGAGATAACATTTGGACAAAGAGAAAGAGCCAACCTCAAAGTAAGACAAGGAACATTGACAAAAAAAATGGAAAGAATTGCAGAATAAACAGCGATCTAAGGGAAATAATGTTGAGAGCAATGATTGAAAGATACAAAAACATTCAGGAAAAGGGAATAGTCCCTACAAATGAAGAAGATGAACAAGAAAAGAGGAAAAAGAGAGATAGGGAGAAAGTACAATACTAAACTAAGGAAAATGTATAACGATTATTTTTAATGGCTTGAATGAACAAGGTCTAAGAAGAAAGCACAATGTAAACTCGTCGCACTAATGTAATAGTGATAATAACATACAATGGTGCAACGAGCTATAATGATAAAGATTACATGCAACTAATAGCAAGAAGAAAGCTTGACTGCATAATTATACATTGTGGAGCCATTGATTTAACCAAAAAGGATGACGTAGACACATTGGACACGATAAGGGAAATGATAACAGAGACGAGGAAGGAATCACCACACACGACCATTTTCCTGTCAACACTAACGATGAGAAGAGACAATAAAGTTATGAACAAATAAGAAAATAAATTAAACAGAATAGTATAGAAGCTAGCTATAGAAATTGATATCACATTCAAATATAATAGCAATATTGATATTTTGTGTTTAATTTCACAAATATTACATCTTAATGGAAATGGGTGACTATGTACTCGCACGCAACTTTGTCAAGTATAAATATAAAATTTGAAATCCAGTTGCCATCCCCAGCGAAGAAGTATTTAGCAACAATGTCCAAAATAGTAGGCATAACACTGTAGATAGAGAAATAGACTATCAATCCTCGGGCTCTATAAAGCCCCTACCTGTAAACAAGATTGGTACGAGCCGCAGGGCTTTATCCTTGGACCTTTACTTGTCAATTTTTTTATAAAGGACCTATTATATAGGGTTCTGGAGTCGGAAATATTTAACTTTGCGGACAACACAACCATTTACTCGTTCGATTCAAATATAGACTCAATAGTTATTAAATTAGAGAGAGAGATCTACAAGATTTATTAAAATGGAAAACAGCTAATTGAATAAGTGCCAATCCATCAAAATTCCAAGTTATGTTGTTAGAACTTAAAGGAAAAATTACCTATGTTTTAGCATCAATGAACAACTGATTCCACCAAGCTACCATGTTGAACTGCTGGGAGTGACCATGAATAACGCCGTTAAAATTCACACCCATGAGCATGGAGAATGCAAGAATGTCAACCAAAATATTTGCATACATTTCTTAGATTAAGACTATTTTTAAGAAGTGATAAATCAAAGTTGATATTAAACGGAATAGTATTATCATACTTTTCTTGTTGTCGGTTGATCTGGCTATTTGGTAGCAAAGCTGCCAATAATGAACTTAACAGAACTCAAATGTATGATAGAAATTAATAATTCTTCCACGCACCTAAACCAAGAGTATATGCGGAAAGTTTTCGCAAGAAAAATGATCAATATAATCTATCCACAATGGAATTATGCAAGCTCCCTTCAGTACGTTCCAACGCTATGGATTCAACTCTCTATCTTTTAGAAGGAGTCAGCTACGGAATTTCATTGATAATGAGATGAAATGGTCACTTTCTCTTGTGATATTTGAAAGAAACTACGTAGCTGGGATGGCATTAACTGAAATTTTTTTAGTTGTAATTATGTTAGTTTGGGTTTTTTAATTAGATATTTGGCATTTATTAGCTATTGTTGGATATATATACATATCTATATATATATA
>WIPJ01001841.1:107770-120660 GCA_018155075.1 Cassiopea andromeda
TATATATATCCAACAATACGAAAGTGTTTTGATTGATTGATTGATTGTGATTGATTGTGATTAAGTGTGATTGATTGCGGTTGATTGATTGATTGATTGATTGATTCTTTAATGCAAGTTAAAATAATCTTGCTGACTTCAAATATTAGATAATATAAATTGGAACAATATTTGTCCTGTGTATTTAGCATCATGACTAAAAGAGTGATATGTGTACCAAAGCAGCAAAAAAGTTAGAAAATCACCTGGAAAAGTAATTGAAATGCCCAATTAAGCCAAAATTGCTTTAGGTTAAACCAATATCTTTTTAAACATATAACTATTGTTATCTAGCTATTTCAAACCCAGCTTTAAGTACATAAAAGAAAACTTTTTGTTCAAACTCTGTCTAAAATACTGCGCTTTAGCCCTTTAATGAGAATATAAAGTATTTGCAGGACCTAAACTAGGGTACTTTCGTTGGGGTAAATGTGAGACAAAGGTGCCCGAAAAAAGAACATTGCCGTACATACCCTTCCCAGTTGCTTTGCCCTTGAGTATCTGATGTCTAACTTATTTACTGAAGAGCTCTCAGGGACGCAAGAAAATGAAAATTATTTAGCAGTTATGCAAAGAGACAGCAAAACAAGGAACTCCCCGTTTAGTACCTCTTAAATTTCAACTGAACAAACAGCTGTTGGAAATAGCAGCTATTGTACGGCTGCCTCGATCATACAATTTATAGTAAGTTGTCAATTGATACTTTTCCAAGGAGTGTTTTACCTATTTGAGAGAAGAACATCTTTCCACACATTAAACGTACTGGCAATTTTCACCTCTTCAGATAGCACGTTTTCTCTTATTCTCATTTTTGCCTCATTAATAACGGTTATCTAAATTCACATGTTGTACGGACGAAAAGTGAATGAAGTTACGGATATCCACCACGGCGTACTAAATAATGGAGAAAGCTATATCCATGAAACTTTCACACGACATTTTGTTTGATTCATAGTTCTTCAGGTGCACCACATTACACTCTTTTTTTATATGAATACCTAATTTTTTCTGAGCCTCAATATTCTTAAACATTTTCGGTTTTGAGCTTCAGATTATTCTTAAATTATTCTTAAATTTTTCTTGCTCAACACAAGGTGTAACTTCACCTTAAGATCAAAGAAACATATTAAATCATTTTTGATTTGTTGATTCACCATAAATTTCAACGAATTTAAAAACATATAGATACATATAGCGTCAAAGTGACAAATGTTTTGTTTTGGGAGGAAACTCTTAATTAGGAAACAAATTGGCGGCAACAAGCCGTCGACCTTTGCAAAGCTGGTCGCGAATGATCATCAAAACTTCAATAGATAATTAACATTACTTTCCATTACTAGACCTGTGATAATGCAAACATAGTCACAAGATAATGACGACAGCTGTATTTTGCTTTACCTATTGCAGAGCATGAGGCTATTTTGCTATGAAGGGAAGTTCATTTGATCTGCGTGTTGAAGATCAGTTCATGCTTATGGGGGCCATAGAAAAAGGCATTGTTTGATTCTGAACCATAGTCACAAGATTTCTTTATATGCTGTATTAACTTGACTGTTAAAAGTTCGCTGTACTGATACGATATGCCTACAAGAACATCAATGATAAATGTTGTAAGTACTGCTGCAATATTGCAGAAAATTCAATAACCATGACTTGTAGCTTATTTCAAATATTAAGCGAACTTACCTGTAGGTGAAGTTTGATTTAAATTCTGTAAGTCGCCGGCCGCGACAGGAGGAGCTGTGTGAGATGGTTTGCCAGAGTGCATGTGAAGTAGTATTTCGAGAAGAAAATGTATCTATTGCATTTTAAATAAAAAAGGGGTGAAGTAATAAAATATGACGAGAGGGTGCACTGCATTAGTAGGTAGTTTGGTTCATCAGCATGGCAATACTACTAGGGAGGTTAGGTTATTTATAATCTGAAGGAAATGAGGAAGATAAAGACGGAAATGAACGAAAATGATTGCATTCTGAGTATTTTGGTACTTGAACCAATGAAATCGGATGAGGCATTTTGCCTTTACGAAAAACGGTTATTTCGTAAAAACTATTAGCTATCAATGAAATAAGGACATAAGGGAAAGAATGATTGCATTTTATTTCAAAAGTGGTGCATATTCTGCAATAACTATGACTAGGCATAAGAGAGAGCCTTAATCCTTGGAGACTACACGCAACAACTTTCACTGAACAAAACATTGTGTTTTGCAACCCTAGCAATCATGATTACCATGACGACGATGGATGTTATTCTAGCGACAGTTACGTAATAGCGTAGAAATAACTGCTAAAAAGCTGAAAAAAGAAATTATGTATTGCTTCTTACGATGACCAAGTTCAGACATTTGCCCTACCCAAGCTATCAAGGAAGCCAGAGATTTATATTAGAGTAAAGTTGGATGCTAAAAACCCCCAAAATAATGAATGGAAAAACTCAATGATAACTGTTCACTCCTTCAGACAAGGATTCTTCCAGATTAATAAAGTGTTCCAATGCTATATTAATTACCCTATGAGATTCTTAAAGTTAGATTTCTATAATAAATGGTTTCCTGATTCTGAAGCTATAGAAATATATAATTCAAAAGAAAATTAATTTTTAGGACATTCTGTTGTAAACAAGTAGAAAGTATGATATAGCAGCATTTGGCTTCCATTCGAACACTTCTGTTATTAAAGATTACATTGAACCGATTACTTATATTTCTTGAGGACGACTCACCCTTTACCCGTCAGACTTCTTAAATATTGCGAATAATTGTCCATTTTCCATTTAACTACCTTTCTAGCGAATGCTTGCTTTCTCTAGAGAAAAACTGGGAGCTTGCTCCATTGTTTATTTCGTTTACGTCACTGCAAAAACTAATGCTTTTCAGTATAGTGCTCAATGTCAAGATAATGTTCCACACCTTCTGATGAAAAAAGATCAAATAACTGCTTCTTTTTGTAGTGTGAACGTTAGACCTTATTTATATCGGTACTAGAAGTTTAAATGACGAATATTAGATTATGAAAAACTTATTCTTGGTTTTCAAATCGATGAAAAGAACAATGAAATCAGCATTGTATAAAGTTCCAGGAGAGGAAACCTGTTTAGAAAAGTTATAGAATTCCTCACTGTTATTGTTACGTAATAGAATAGAAATGACTGCTAAAAAGCTGTTATACCAGAATACGTGGAAAATGAAACTACAATGATCACTCTCTAAACGCACAACTAAGTGATTTGTGACCGCCTTCAAACATTCGCACAATGTCATGATTACCACAAAAATGCCTGTCGAATGCGTTTCTCACAATAAATTTCAAAAGTATCAAGATGACAAGATAGGAAATTTATTGAACTATAAGGATACGTTTCTAGATAGTGAAACAATTCAACAGAATGTTTTGCTTAGCGTTTTTTTTGCAACATAGCGATATGTGTATGGGCTTAGTCAGTTTTGACAGGTCAGGATTGACAGGTCAGGATTGACAGGTCAGTTTTGACAGGTCAGTTTTGACAGATCAGTTTTGTCAGTTGACCGATATCCTTACTTCTAGAACACCAATTAGCTGCCAACCCATGCAATATTATAGCAGACAATAAATAAGCTTCATTCTGGAAAAAACAGCTTAATATGATTGGCATAATAAAACTAGACCTCCTTATGAAAAGTGGATACTATTTCATAAAGGTTTGCAATTCTACTACGACAGCAATGCCCTAACACATGAGATGTAGAGATTAGCCAGGATGAAATTTTTAAAGGAGCTGTCAGTTTGAATACTGGGTCCTAGGGTGGAAGAATGTTTGGAAGGGTGTCAAATCTATTAGCATTGTTTTATTGGGCTGCCAAGGATTTTTACCAATTCATGCTTGGGTACCAAAATCTTGAAAAATTCCCATCATAAATATAAATTACATGCTATGTGCAGAATGTGTATTTTACCTAATAAAAATGTATTAAAATGCTTTGTGAGATAATTTCATGCAAAGTTCCCTTACTCTTAACTGCCAAATATACATCCCCCCATGTATACATTTTGTGATTTTTTCCCACCCTGCAAACCTTATTAGATCCAATGGTTATTGATTTTAAGAACATTGATATTTTTACAAACACCTCACTTCACTTCATTTCCTTTCATTCTTTGCATGCAAATGTATTGTTGATTCTCATTAGCCACTATACTCCTGGATATATTTTAATTTTATGTTACATTGTTATAGAAAAGATTACCACAAAGAAGCAAATTCCTTGATGTGACAATAAAATCCATAAAGACAATATAAAGACAAAATATAAAGACAATACCTGATGGTGTTGATGGGACAATAATGGAAAAAAGCAAACGAATGTTGGCTGACAATCATAGATTACATTGTAAATGTTGATATAATCCAAAACATTGGAACAATGCTTTGCAACTTTCCTTTGCAACCACAATATTAGCAATAGAAGTGAAGGAAGTTATGAAAAGCTGGACTACTGGTGATGTAACCTGTCTAAATAGAGCGGAAAAAACCCAGAGCCTACTTTGAAGCCTTGATATCATTAAATTAATACCATGATGCAGTTTTGGTCAACACCATGACTCATAGAGTATCATATTTGTCAGCCATTATGCATCCGGGTGATAAACTGCTTACATTCTATATCTGCATGACTGATTAATGAAGCCTTGCATGTACTCTCAGGTGCCAAATATACTCTACCTCCACCCGCTAATTCATTTGGTCCAATTTTTACAAACTCCCGGACCTTATCAAGAATACCCCATTATTAAGCTTAAGGAAAGTGACTACTTTACAAACCTCTAAATTCATCTCATTGCAAAATACTGTACTGCTTATACTTTCTAACTTTATGCTCTATGACAACCTCTTTTCTTTTCTTTCCTATTGTATATAATCAGTTCAAGCGTTTTCTCAAATCCAAATCCCCTTTTTATTATTACCCACTTGTGTATTAAATTTTGGAGCTTTTTCCGATCACCTGTCCATTAGATTAGCCTAGGCAACACAGCAGAACTTCTTCCCACATCTTCTCTTATTTTAATGCAAATTTGACGACGTATATTATGCGTTAGATTTAGTTTTATTAGCTGGGGTTCCTTTTTGAAAGGAAAAGAAGATGATGATTCATTGTGTTAAAGCAATGAACACAATAAAATGTAAAATCAAATGTGATAATAAATATATAACAAAATAATCATAACTTTACAACAATATTTTAATGGAATATATTTAAAATAAGACATTTCATGTCACAATAGGTATCCGAAAACTAAGAACAATATGCAAAGAATTTTGCTTTGTACTTTACATAAACATAAATTGTTTAGCGTGGTGCTGAATTGATTTAAAACATTTATAAACTCAAAATTCAAATGCTGATTGTAATACAATTCTGAAACATTTTGAAATAGTTGAATCAAATGCTAGAGGATATTTACAATTATACAGTATGGCACTTTCAAAGGCATACCCTATATTGGTTACCTTGAGAAAATGCTGCTAATTTTCCACTGAAATATTTTACTGACGGCAATTTTAATATTGACAGTTGCCACACAGATTAGCCAGTGTCTTGATTTTTACACATGTTCTAAAGTACTTAGGCCCCATTCACACTATGTACTTAAGTTTATCAAATTAATGATGTAACAGGCGATTTTCTCTTCTGTTAATGTCAAATGAACTTAGAAGCGACGTTACAATAATTATTAACAATAAACATATACCAACAATGAAGATTGCAGAAACAGTTCAACTTGAACCAGAAGAATTAAACACCCCTCAAATCAGTTACTAACACACAAGCAATCATTGCTGTTCAACCACCTGGAGATGAGGGAGTTAGCTAATGCCTTCCTTCGTAACCGTTCTTATTCCAATGTGGCTATATCTCCAACCACTGGATAGCCCTCGCTATCAACTTTGACCTCAGCGTAATCTGACTCGACTTTTCCTCTTCTGTGCTTAGGCCTATCTCTTGCACTTTCGCCAAGTGTCCCATATATCAAAGTTGATATATTCTGGTCTACATCAGTGCCATCTAATGGCTGCGTTCGATGTACCTCCCCAGTCTACAAAAAGAACGATTAAAGAAATATGGAAATGAAACTTAAACGTACTGGTAACAATATGACAAATAAGAATGCCATTCGACTATAGCATTTATGATGCATGATAATTTTCTAGAAATGTATATCCTTTAGCTCTCTTTAGTGTATAGGATTAAGATAGGCACCGTAAAGGGTTTAAATTCTAGGGTAGGATGAGGTTCAAAAGCACTATCAAATGTAATTTTCTAATCTTGACTAAAAGCTACCAAAAGCACTATCTGAATCTCAAACTTTAGAAGGACTAGCGATTCCATCGAGTTGTAACTGAAAAACAGTCAATGAGTCAAAATACCAAACAAAGCAAAAAGGAAAAATCACTTCAGCAAGTCTGAAACATTTAAAATGTGAAGCAGTTAAATTAGGTTGGAACATAATGACCTTAACATGTTGCACCAATCTTATGTGTAATTGGACAGATTAAGATTTCCCCCAGCATTTCCCTTACATTGCACAAAGGACAACATTGTTCTGAGATTTTTATGAGTGAGTAGTTTTTTCTGACATTTTCCTGAAATGTTTTGAGAGCCTTGATGTAGTTGACATGGCAGACAACCTTTTGCTGGGAGAGATATTGCCTACTCAGACCTCAGTTCTCTAAGCCTCTTGACTGCATTGAGATGTTTGTACCAAGCTCAGCTCATTATGTTGCTAATAGACGTACATTCTTATTGGTGAGTTGGAGCAGCCAATAACAAAGCATGTCAAAAGTGAAACAGAATGTTTGCAAGAGACACCAACATCCATTGTCAACTGTGGAGCGCCATCTGCAGTGTAATGGCGCCATTTTTAATTTGCTATTGAAATGGCACGCATTCTCCTCGACAACCACTTTACAAAAATGCAGATGCAGAGGTCGAAGTTCTAAATAGTAGGAACACAACTTATTAATCTCACCATTTCATAGTTGTTCTCCTGAGGCGGGTATTCAGGGCTGCTGAGAAATTGTAGAAAACATTTAAGTCGGAAACTACTAAATATTTTTAGGTTAATACGATTAAGATTGTAAAGCTAAGTCTAGTAATGATAAGGAGGAGAAAATAAATGAAAACCTACTGGAATGGTAGAAAATATTAAGCATTATTTATATGGCGAGTCTTAAATCAATGATGGAAAATATCATTCACTTGTCTTTCTTAGAAAAGTGTTAGAAATTGCAAAATTGAATAGAGCAAAGGAAAAGAACAAGTACTTAATTCCAGAGATGAGAAATTTTCAGAACACTTTTCATACATACCCAGAATCAATATACCTGCTACTTCCTGAAATAAAATCAATCTAACATGAGAAAGATTCGAAGAGGACAATACATAGAAATCTAAAAGAGAATTCATTGGTAGTAGGCTTTTTCTAATGGCAATTCACTTTCAATCCTATCCTTTAATGCTTCATTGACTTTGTTGAATCTAAGTACATTAAATCAAACGAAGATGTATTGTGCTGTAGTCTGAAACATACACAACTTTAGTTAACATAACGCTAACGCTTATGAGCAGCAATTAAACGCGTTTCTTCAAGGATTAACATGAAGTTGGAGAGAACAGCTCTGAAGCAGAAGATATTTACCAAATTAAATCACTCCTTGCTTAATCCACACCTCATCCAGCCAATCAATCAATCAATCAATCAATCAATCAATCAATCAATCAATCAATCAATCAATCAATCAATGAAGCAATTTATCACTTACTTTTCAATGATTGAGTGAGCGAGTCAATGCGTGAGTGAGTGAGTGAGTGTGTGAGTGAGTGTGTGAGTAAGTGAATGAGTGAGTGAGTGAGTGTGTGAATGCGTGAGTGAGTATTGAAAAGAAAATTTCAAACCACATCGAGCAGGTCCTGATACTCCAAGGAAAATATAGCGGCAGATTGATTGTACTTCTTATCTACTGTACCTGGGATTCCATATAAGATTATCATGAAATATTACGTGGTCATGTGTCAGTTGCATCAAGCTTGCCTATGTTCTCATTGTTTTTCCAGTTTAAACTGATTTTCAAAATTTCAGAATCACGAAAGCATATAAGAAGACTAGCATTGAAATAAATAAGTAACACGATTTGGATGTTAATTTCACTTACGTTTGGGTTTCTTAATGAAGTAAATAATCACAGTGATGACTATGATAAGAAAAAAAATACCACCAACTGATGCTCCAACTATGAGGCCAGTATTTGTCTCTGAGTTCGAAGGAGAAAATTGCTGATAAAAAATTTTAAAAAGCTGTTGCAAGTGTACTACCATATTGATTAATTCCAGTTCAAGAGAAAAATATAAGGAACAGTCTATGGGCAGAGAAACATCAATCTTATGCGCCCACGCCAACATCCTGTGTAACCGTGCAATAACAGTTACCAAATGTGACTTTCCTGTATACCAGGTGGTGTTGGCCTTTCATGAAGCTACTGTTCTGAATGAACTTTTAAAACATAGTACTACGATACTCTTAGCATAGATTTAGAGAAGCGCATCCATCTTTAGTCATGCTTAGCACCTTTGATACTTGTACCTTACATCGCATGCGCAGCGCCAAATGATTCAGAACATTGCTCATGCACATAAAATATTAAGTGCCATTGACGAACATAAACAATTTTCTTCAGGAATTGGACTAAAGCAGCGTCAGGACAACAGAAGCATAATCAGTAAAAAATTCTGAGCATAGATTATCAACCATTGCTTTTATGTTTGACAACTCTATGCTGGACGGGAAAAGAGAGCAGTAAATGCGGAGGCGGAAATGAGACTGGGTATGGTTGCCAGTAGTTAAAGATAAGCCTAAATAATAGTATTAGGTGACGTATTTCGCAAATATTATTCATATTTTATTTTATATATTAAAGAACATAACTATACCCTAACGATACTATCAGTGAAAAAATAGCGTAAAGACTGGTTATTTGGTAATTATATCGAAAGCTTCACAATAACCCATTTACTAACGATGACAATAGAGACGACAAGGGGTGTTGTGTAAGCTTGTTAGAACTTCAAGAAACAAAAGGTAATACCTGAAACTTTTGTGTCACTTGTGGGGCTGGCTGTTCTTTTCCCTGAACTTCCTTTACTTGTAGATGACATTGGAGTAGTGGCATTTTGTTTGATTGATGGAGTAGTCGATTCTACAATTAGTTATTTCAACGGTCCATTATTCCCTTACGTGGCAGCAAAACTTTAAACTTGAATCTTATGGTCATTCAAATTTAACAGACAATAATGTACTAAAGATCAAATCAAATTTGATTTACAAAAAACATGACAAAGAGAAAAAATTAAAGGGGAAGCAGATTTTATACTAAATCTAACACTGCAGCGGAAGGAAATGCATCTAGACCAAGGGCACACATAAACTACACCTGCAAAGCCGTTAAAAGACCATTCTAGGTATGACATATAAGACATTCTTCCATTTCTATAAACTTACAAACGGTAAAAGTAGTGCTAATAAGAAACTGCAAAATAATGTCATACCAGGTGCAGTAGGGACTAGGGTGCTGATTGTTGCTTCAGTTACATTTGCAGTGAAATTTATTGAAGCTGTTTTGAAGCTGACCGTCAGTTCAACGTAAGTGATACTAATGTTACTTGATAAATTACACATCATCATTTCCCCAATATTGTATCCAGTCTCACTACTTATGACATCACTCGATGCATTTCTTAATATAACTTCATATTTGACATAACATGCAGCAGCTTGCACTCTATTCCATTTCACTTCAACACATGCTCCAACTTCTTCTGCTTTCAAACCAAAGTCCATGTCCAATTTTACTGCAAGATGAGAAGAATGCATGAAACATAGGAAATAATGGGGTACCATCACATATCGTCACAATGACAATGTCTTTAAATGGATATAAGCCAAAGGCAACTACTCAGAACAGTATAACATCGATAGGAGTGATGTACAAATAAATCTATTGTTCGGGATTCCTTACTTCTATACTTATTTTAAATGCAATTTTCAACCGATTGCATAGCAATCATAGCTTCATACTTGGTGCCCAAATTGAAGGAAACAGGAGAGTAGTACCGCACCCACGTATTTGCTCAATTCATGATAAATCATTTTCTGTTTGCTCATATTCGAACGGCTTTGAATCTGAATATTTAGTCAACACATATATGCAGAACTCAAAATCGATACCCCTTCCTGTAAAATCCATTAATTCAAGCACATGTATTTTTAAATGTGCATTAATGCCCTTGAAGTAGCCAGTAAGGACTAATTATATATTTGTAAACAAGTAAAGAAGACTTACGCAATACAGAAACATTTGTAGATGCTGTCAATGAAGATGATCCAATGCTATTCTTTACTGTTGTTTCCAAAACTCTTCCACAATAGCTTGCGTCAATGTTATTCAATGTATATGTAGATGAGTAAACAAATGGATACAACTGCACACTTGGAACATTTATTGCAGATGAACCGGTAAGATGAGGCCATCTGAAATCAGCTGATGGTTGTGGATTTCCATCCATTTCAACTTGTAGCTGTAGAGTTGAACCTTCATTTACATTCAAGGTAATTTGGGGCCTTACTATGAAGTCTGGAATCCCTGTTGTAAATTTAGAAAGCCAATCTGATTCAGTGTTTGAGTGAAAAGTGCAAGCTGATATAGATATAATAAATTTAAAAGATGCTCTATCTATTTAATTACAAGTCACTCTCATTGAATGATGCCGACAATGTTTTATGAAGACAGAAGTGGAAAGTTGGTGACAGTTCCGTTACTTCCAGCACATTGTTTGCTTTAAGACAGGCTGCAAATGATATTTCCCTGGATTATGAGCTCATGTTAATATGACACGAAGCATCATGAGATGAACTGTTTATCAACCTTCTAGTAGTGATAGATGAATCTGTGCATTAAACGAAATCAAATTGCACCCAGGTTTTATATGGAAATTTTTTTATGTTAGTGGTGAATTAACCAATCTTTAATTCAAAGTTGCACCTAACAAAGAAACTGAAATTTCATTATTATTAAAGGCTTGTAAAATAGCATCAAAGCAAAACTCGGTGGACTTAAATCCCGTGCCTCGATCCAAAACTTCCTCATGACCTTTACGTAGCGGCCCACAATATTACTTATCGCAGAAAATGATTGAAAACGAATCAAGTTATTGTGAAATCCTAAGAGGTTGTTGAAGAACAAAGGAAAGTGACAAATGCTCATACCAATTACTGTGATTGAAACAATTGGCTTCAAGATTAAGATGTTGGTAGCCGCACCAAAACCAGCATCTACAACCACACTAGCAGATGATGAATATTGATATGTTGAATCATTATATTGAAGACCATGAATAACTAATGTACTGTTTGCTGATGTAACACCAACTCTTCCATTAAATGGTGCGGGTACTGGTGATTCCAATGCTAAGGCACCATTTTGTCCAGTTCTCTTTGCAAGTGTTTCAATACTTGGTTTTGATGTACTGTTGAATCCAATTATTTGTTCCCTGTAAGTTACGGTGATAACCCCGTGTCTTCCATCTCCGATATAAGTATAATTCCAATGCAACCAAACTGATGATCCTTTTATGGCAATGATGTCACTTGGTGATGATCTTGCTTCCACTGGACTTACTACTTGCCCATTCACTGCAAGTTCTACAAACAAAAAAAGAGCAAAAAAGTTCAATGTATATCCACCCCTTAGAATGCCTGCAAAGAGAGCAATGGTAGATGATGGCTATTCTGTAACTAGTTAGCTGCAAAAAGTCATAGCATCAAAAGGTAGTTAGACCCAGTGGGTGCATGCTTGCATATGTGGTGGTGAGTGCAGTTAAAAAACTAATCCTAGAGTATACGAAAATCAAACAATAAACTTTGAAGTCTCTTTAACTTAAAAAAGCAGATGCGTTTTAGATATGACGAGAAGAACCACGACGAAAAACATTTTTTCCTATTAATTTACTTCGACATTTCATTAATTCGACATACATACCAAAATATTAGGACTTTGCCAATAGACATAACGGTTTTTTCATTTCATTTCAATTTCCCATATATTTAAAGGTGTTTAATACATAGTAGTAATACTAATTCAAACCAACTGCTAACCTAAAATTTTAAACTTAACTACAAAAATTTTAAAAATAATACTAGATAAATTTAAGCTCCTTCTTGCCTATGTGCAGATATGGCACGTGCAATTTTTGCCATCCAAGTGGCACAGTTCTTTCTTAAATTTTTGCATGGTTATGGCCCCTTTGACATTTTCCCTGAGATTGTTCCATAGCAGACTTCCCGTAAATGAAAGTGAGCTTGTTCCAAACATTAGAGACTTTGCGGCTGGGAGCTTGCACAGATCTTTTTTACGTAAATTGTATGAAGAATTCCGCCATGTATGCAGGGTTTAAATTGTTCAATGTCTTGTAAATCTCGGTCATAAGCAATTGTAAATTCCGTTGGTGTATCGTTTTCGTTCTTAGCCGAACGGTCTAATACAGACTTAGCCGAAAGACATAAACGATGTTAAAACGTTTCAGGACATCATGTCTCATCCTCAGTTTTAGTACCTGTGGGAGGTTTTATAAATAAAATTGGGGGAAAACAAGTGGGAAAAAAAGAGAGTAACCTTTTATTCAATTGGGGAGGGCAGGCTCAGCCCTATTAACTTTCTGGATAATTCTGACTTCATTGAGTGATTTATGTATATATGGCTGTATTCCTCTATCTCTACCGCCAGAGTTGTAGAAAAGGAGGATTAGGGGTCAAGGTGGGGGT
>WIPJ01001841.1:143742-155144 GCA_018155075.1 Cassiopea andromeda
CTCTGTGGTGCTACTTTTAACGATCACTTGAAAGTTGAGCCCAGGGTAGTATCGAAGGGGAATGGAGATGTTATGCCTGTCATGGAAAGGGTTTTGTGGGTAAATCTTTCCTTGTATCACTAAGTCATACGATCTTATGAGAGCATTTGCAATCTGTAGGCACAAAGTGCAAGTTGCATTGGATCCGTTCATTTGTCGAAAATGGTAGCTCGCATGCTTTGGGGATTAGCAGGAGTACGGTCGGACAGTTTAATTGGCACTACCTATAATCCCTGAATATCTTTCGCAACTCGTCAGCTAAGGTGTAGTAATTGCCACTTTGTGATAGAACGGATCTGTGTAGTGGTAGAAAGCATAAATGCAGTGTTTAGTGTGTTTAAGGATGGAGACTTCATTGTTTGACAATAAGAATCTTCAATTCGAATACAGTGCTTCCATTCGAACAATACAACCCAATAAGAACTGGAATTATAAATCCTGTTACCACACCTGTTTTGGATGTAAACATAGAAATCGCTACATCTTCATGCCTATCTGTCAACCCTGTAGAGCTAGAGAGGACAGTTGCCATAATTATAGCCAAAGTAAAGGGCATGGTTATGAAAAACATTTTCTTGGAGTCTCCGCCCTAAGCCCCCAATTTCTCTCTCTTCCTATTGTTTAAATTTCAATCTGCAACCCAGCAAAATTTTCTCTTCATAGCGGCTCTGCAAGAATCACACGAAATCGAAAGGATTGACTGAAATAAAAACCAAAGAATGTATTTTTCGACAAAGTGTATAAAAGAAAGATTGTGTGATAGTGGCATTTTAATGAAACGCAAGGAGTAGAAAGCCATAGCAGAAAATGGCACGAAACACGCAGACAATAATTTGTTGAGGTACGAGTACGGTTCATAGTTGACGTAAGCGGAAGAGTTCACACCGCTGCATAAGAGCAAATGGATGCAGCGTTGTTGAACATGGGGCGTGGTTGTTCCTGATATCATTTTGATGAAAACAGGTTGACCGATCCCCTTTTGCTTCATATTGGTGCTTTTTACTATTAAATATCTTGAAAAGCCAACTTTACTTTATAACAGTAGGTACTTAGTGAGAGTGTCCTGGAGGGGGTGGGTGAAACCTCCTTGTACCATCATTTGTGGGGGTTCAGAAACTATTTTAGATACTGTAATTCTTTCGTTCAATGGCTTTGCAGGGTCAAAACTATGCAAAGTGTTTCACTTGAAGGGCGCATTTATTATTTTACATCGTTACAACTTTAGTTCAGCTTGGTGAAACCGTAAAAACAATTGTTTTCATGGCTATCCCGTTTTCCTGCGTAGCTGGAACATGGGATAACGTAGCATGGGGTGTGGCTGTACTGCATATCATTTTGATGAGATTGAGGGATTCCTTTTGCATAATATTGGTACCTGGAGAGAGTGCCTCGGGGGGGAGGGGGTGAAACCTGCCTGTACCATCATTTGTGGGGTTTCAGAAGCCTTCTCATCGATCTTTTACTTCCCTAAATATAGCGCATCGATGAGGGTATGTATCACATGACCCTTGGGAGAAAAAGATAATATTTGAAAGAAATTTTCATTTTCCTCAAAAAAGTGGAAATTTCATGCACGTAATTGCAACTAGCCTTGCACTTGGCGATAAAGTTTGTGCGATCGGTGGTTATGAGGCTTTGAATTTAGAGCTCTGGGCTCATAGCCAATGCGCGAATAAGCTAAACCAATAAAGACATTGAATCCCTTACTCTTCCTTGAATTCTCCCTCACTAACAGTTGAAACCACTCTTTCTTACCACTAAACCCCATTTTGCATATTTAAAAAGGAAGTTGAGAAGCTGGAACCTAATAAATAGGATGTATACAGATAGTTGGTAGGGTATTGTACAATACGAAATGAAAAAGTCTACATTTATTGACATCAAATGGAACAACCACTTTGTGAACAACCATGCATGGCCTACAGAAAATGGCCTACAGAAAGTACTATGTGAAAAGCCGAAATTGCTTGTCGGAACTTTTCGCTGACTTGGATGAGCGTTAACTAAGCTGTAGAAACTGTTTGATGTAACAATTCGGAATAAAGATATTGGATCTCCTCCTTCTGACGAGCTCCTCCAAAGAATAGGAAAATATAAGGTACTTATATGTATGAGCGAAAGTTCGTAGAAATGAGTGAACAACACTCTCAACAGTGGATATATATATATATCACTAGGCTAGTGATAAATCACTCTCGAAAGGAATCTTGGGTGCCTTCCGGCGCGCGTTAAAGTGATTGCTCGTCGCCCGCCTTTGAAAGCCCATTGGACTAAAATACTATGCTCAATTTATCTACAGACTGAATGCTGGATCTCATCTCAATAAATATGGTTCGGTAAAAATTACTTTCTAAATAAGAATTTTAAACAAAACATCTTCTTTCTTCTGAAAATCTGAATATCAGATATCTAGTGAAGTTACCACAAATAACAACGCAAATATATGGAGCAAACGTGATTAAATTTAGAGATATCATCGTTTGGAATGCCCTTACCAAAGATATACAATCTTGTACTAATATGGCAGCATTCAGTAAGAAAAGTAATTGGCTGGAAAGGGGATAGTTGCAACTGTAATTTCTGAAGATGATGAAGTCTTGTTGGTTGCTGTGTTTTGCTTTTTCATTTCATTGCGCGAGTATTTTAGTAATTGAAGTTGGATTTAATTAGTTACTTTAGATTCTGGGATACCATCAAATCTTCCCAATCACTTGCTGTTCTTTCTCATAGCCGGAGAGCATCCCCCCATAGCCGTAGACCAGCATAAAGTTGCGAATATAACTTGTGAAACTGCTACCAGTGAGTATAATAGATCGAAATATTTGAAGGCATTTGATTGATCACAGCATCTTCAATTATCTTTCACTTTTGGTCAATAGTGCTTAGGCCATTTTGTGCGACTTTCTGGTGGCTTGATGTGAAAATATAGATTGTTACGCGTTTAGGATCTTGCTTCTGTGATCTACGATCAAATAGACTATCGGCCTATAGCATGTAATACTGCCTTCTTCAGTTGAACACTTTCATATTTCTATTCAAAATTGAGGAAAGAAAAACTGTCAGCCTCAGCCGCAGACCATTGGCCCTTTGCGTCATCACGCTATTCGAAATAACAATGCATTCGAGTTCTAAGTAGTGAAAATGATCTTAATATTTTGGTAAAGCTAGGACATAAACATAGTGGATTGGGGCTACCGAACTTTCCAACCATTTAGCTTGTCGGAACAGTTGCCGAATATCGATAATGCTCGTCAACATTACGTTATTGGACTCGAGCGAAGTCTATTTGTCGGAAAAATTGGGTTGCATACCCGAAAAAATTTGTTTTGTACCTTATTCACAAAAATTTCCCAGCTAGCCTCTGAAAATCTTCACAGTATTGATCTATGGCCACTGATCTATGGCTGCATCAAAGAGATCTCCTAATGGCGAGAAATTCCTTTCCTGTAGCAATTCCAAAACATGGAACAGCTTACCAATTGTACGCAAACTACACCAACACGCAATTGTAAATCATACATATAAACTATTATGTTCCCTTTCTCTATTAATGTTGTTTATTTTATGAAGGTCTTTTAATTATATACGTTTCTAGTGGGTAATAATTTTTCCTTTAAATTAAATCAATTTGGTTTTTAAAGCACGTAAGAGGGTGCTGAAGGGCATCTATCCAAACAAATATGAAATCAAAAAAATTCAAATCAATTAAATCAAATCAAATCAATCAAATCAAATCAATCAAATCAAATCAAATCAAATCAAATCAAATCAATCAAATCAAATCAATCAATTCAAGCTTTGCCCCATTTGGAAGGCACTGAAAAGTACTTTGTTTAAAACATAGCATGCTATTACATATTGTCAATTACAAATTACATTTTATATTTAGTAGGAAACTATCGAATGTAGGGGAGTGGAAATTAGAGAGGACACTTATCATGAGCCAATGCCATAGGAGGTAAGGTGGCCAGTTCCTTTCATCGCCACCTTGATCTCCCCAGTGTTCCAGCCTGGTACCCATCTGCTGCTGGGTGAACAGTGAGCTAGCATTCAGTCAGGGAATTGAATCAGGCTCGAGCCGTAGTACTTCCACAGGGGAGGCACGCGCTCTAACTAGAAAAACTTATAGGACTCCTTAGCAGCGGCCTAAATATAGCCAAATAGGCTAGAATCTCCAATGACGTCAGCGATAACCAAATCAAACTCTATCATACAACTGTCGTGCAACTCTTGAGAAACCTAAACAATACCTTGAAGCATTAACTGTGGCTATGAAGGTAGTGTTGTTTTCTTTAACATATTGACAACAAAACAATTTACGATAAAATATTCCCATTCCCAAGGACAATGCCTCTGAGGAATACACATTCCTAAAAGGCATTATGACTACGCTATTTAATCATTCTCATAGCAAACTTTTTATTAGGGGGATGTATCCTAATCTAAAATTATGGGTGTGGTTTCAGAAAATGTTCTGGGGGTTAACATTCCAAAGTCTATACTAGAAGCATATACTTTTTTATTTACAAACAGTCGTACGGACATAAACACAGATTTGGGTTTCAAACAAGCAAGAATGATAGTTCTGCCACAAATTCACTGAATTTCCCAAAACGGTGCGGATGCTCTGCCAGCAGCGCTCAATTTGAAGCCATCCCTCATCTATAGGACCACGAGAAGAAAAGTATGTAGTACGGGACCACTATTTACAATATTCGGATAGTTTGGCAACCACTGTACTAGAGGAATTTTCAAAAAGCCCACTTATGTCAGTTCTCATTTATTATATTGTCAAGATAGTGTAAGCCACTTCAATCCTATATTCCTTTTGAACTCAGAGAAGAAAATGAAAACATGTCCCTTTGATATCCAATTATATTTTGACTTGATATAAGATGTTGCAGTATAGTAAGATGCAATTTGAAGTATGAAAAATAGCATAAATTAGAATATGATATACTGCAAACTTATGCAATATAAAGTAAAATATTTGTAAACAGTGTTTTATAAAAAGCTATGAGACAATATATCTATCAGAGTATAATTCACGATACTTTAAACAGTCCTATGCAATGTCTGGACGTAGTGAATCCTTTAAATTTTTTCCTACTTTACTCACAGTGCCAGTCTCAGCTAACAAAAACATTAGACAGGATAAACCCCAACCCAGTTTCCAAGCTTTCTCCACCAGCTGCAGAAAGTTGCAGTGTATTTGCATCCCCAATTGATTGCTCTTTACCTGTCTATGATATTTCAAACCTTTCAGTCATAATGTATGTTTCCTTAAGGCCTAAATGACGTTTTGCTAGGGTACAAGGTACTCTTACCTCTTACCTGAACCTTGCATTTTTTTATCACAATACATAACAGCTTATGAGTGTATTTTGACGGACTAGCAATCCCTAAACGTACTATTGAATGAAATATAATTAACAAGATTAATAAAACGTAATTATTTTTTTCAGAACAGAGCACTTTCCCTGATATTAGAGGTAAGGGGCCATTCACCACTGACGTAACTCGAAATTTTCCGTTTTCAAGACCTTACTCCTCCTCTGTAACGCTTGTATATACTTTGACTAGAAGACGGTATCTAGTATACAATATTTACCATCTTCAAGCATAAGTATCACTGCTGCTTTGCCACTTCATATTGATCCCCAAGCCAAATGACAACAGACAGGCCTAATGATTAACCGATGGCTTCCACAAAAGGTGGGGGTGTGACACCCCCGACACCTCCTACTTTGGCAAGCCCGTTGCTACCCATGAACCCTAGCAAAGCTTCGTTAAAGCATTTAATCCCAGTTTAGATAGGATTAAATCTACTAGAATTAGATAAAATGACTGCAACCGTGTTACTGCAGTTCTACCAACATTCCAAATGACTACCGACAAGGCCTATGATTTACCGATGGCTTCGGCAAAAGGTGGGGGGGGTATGATACATCCTACTTTGGAAAGCCCCATGTTGCGCATAAAATATAGCAATGGTGCTTTGAAGAATTTAATTCCGTTTACAGATGGGATTAATTCTACTAGGATTAGATAAAATGATGTGCTCCTTCATCATGAGTATTGTTTTATTACAGTGAAACTAACATGCTGATCTCATTGAATGGAGCTTGTTGCATAAGAATATGTAAAATGTTTGAATGCAAATATTGAACAATACAGACCAAAGAACAAATATCTTTCAATCAATAAATTCTACTTGAGCTTTGTTGGATTTTCCCTTCAGTAGACTAAACTGTGCATTGCAGTTTTTTTCAGTAGAACTACAAAAGAACTTTTCAGAAATGCATTTCTTTCTGTGAAACTGCACGTTACAATAGACTTTTCCAAGGAAATGTTTATTGGAGCGTCCTAGGCCTACTTTACTTTCTGTTATATATCGCACGGTTGTTGTTATAGTCTATCTTATGGAGAGTCACTGGTAAACCAGCTCGGCTAAAGGGCTAACCTCTTAAATTTATTTGAAATGAATGGAATGAACTACTACATTTATCACTCCTAGTAATCACAGTTCTATGTCAACTTGTCAATACGCACGTTTAATTCTGAGATTATTATGAAAAATGTTTTTGTAAATCAATTATTCTTTACCAAGGGGCTATCATGTTTGAAATGGTGATATTGGAATTGTATTTGACAGTGGTCTCAATGCATAAGACAACGGTAGGCAACCTTTCTAGAGAGTGGGCCAGAGCTTTCAAGATTTTTCTACCAGAGAGCCAAAGGTAAAAACAAAAACTTTTTCCTCATTCACAAAATTATTGAAAATATAAGTTCATCAAGAGCATAAATTGACGGGGATATCGTCTTGTAGGGTGGCGGCTGAGAGCTCTAAGTCTTTGACTGACAAAAGTCAATTATTACTTTATATGAAGGCTTAAACTTTGATGAACATTTACTATGACTGTCTAATAACATTCATTATGAAATTTACAATGACTGGCTAGTCCCCAAGACAACTGAACAGGATTAGATTGGGTTATATAGAGGAAACTTTGGAGATAGAAAATTTTGCAAGCAACAAGTCTTCGACAATGGATGAAAGTTTGTGTGGCAATATTGTCTACTATACCTGTGGTGTGCAAAGCTGAGGGTCTGTGGGCTTGCCTCTAGAACAGTGGTTTTCAACCTTTTCCCACGTACCGCCCATTTTTGTAAGTTCTGGAAAAGTATAATTTCTCACCGCCCACTAACATTTGATAAAAAGTCCCCATCGGTGATACACTTTGATCCCGAAAGTAAATACTTTACATAAGACAGGCAAATCAATCTAATAAATTGAAATTCCTTTTTTTTTAAACTGGCTGTATGATTTGTGGCATATACCATAAAAGAGAAAAGTTCTATACAAAATATACTCATACAATTAATAAATAAAGTATTCAATGCAAAATCTTTTAGAACTAGCTTGTTTTAAATTCACATTTTAAGCTTTGTTTTCAGCATATTAAACAGTATTCAACTTGACATGAAACTCAATATCAAGCAACAAAAATAAAAATTTGGAATCGAAGCATAAAAAGTACGAATAGTGCATTTTATTTACTGTTACCTAAAAATGACAAGGGTTAATATAGTTTAATGAGATCCTTGAGCTTGATGCTGTGCGACTAAATATTGAATGTCTGGTTCAATATTTGTCAACAGCAAGCGGAGATCTCCCCTTTCATTGATTCTCAGGCGATTTCTATGTTTGGTGATGATATTGTTCACAGCACTGAAGCCTGATTCCACCAAATATGATGTAGGGAAAGGCAGCAACAAATTCCTTACCATTTTCCACATATTTGGATAACAGTCTGCCATTTTCTTATTTTGCCAGAGTTTCTGGTATCCACCATTATTATAATTAGCCTTGCTTTCTTCACCAAACTGCATTTCTAATAGCTCCTCTTGGAATGTTACATCAACATTGGCAGCATTTGCAGTAAAAGGATTTATCATCCAGGCATACACTTTCAAGTTCAAAATATCACAAAATCGTTTTTCTATATCTAATTTCAGTTCACTGAAATGATTGCCGAATCTTTCAATGTCCTCAGATGTTACGTCGTTTTTTACTGTTAAAAGTTCTGGGAATTGATGAAATTCTCCTTGCAAGAGATTATGACGGAAAATATCAAGTTTTTTTATGAATAATGTCAACGCATCCTTACAGGTGATCAGTGTTACATCGGTTCCTTGAAGCTTTAGATTTATGTCCTTGAATTTTTTAAAAATCCATGCCAAGTAAAAGGCGTCATGTTTGATTGCTTTTAATTGGGTGTAGAGACCAATCTCGTGTTCACTCTCAAGAAACAGAACAACACTATCATACACTTCATCAAAACGAGTCAAGCATGTACCCTTTGAAAGCCAACGAACTTCTGTGTGTAACAGTAGCCGTATAAATTGCTCATTATTATCCTGGCACAGCTGCCGAAACATTGTATCATTTTTGGCATTCGATTTAATTTTATTTATAGTCTTAATTATCACATTTAATGATTCATGAATTCTTGTGCTCAAATGTTTTCCCACAAGATGTTGCCTATGTATCGCACAATGAATATATAGGACATTTGGCTCTTCCTCCTTCAAAAAAGCAACAAAACCACGGTATCGGCCCATCATTGACGGGGCTCCATTGGTAGCACATGCAACAATATTGTGCATGGGTATATCATTTTTCTCTAAGTATGATTTTACAGCAATAAATATTGATAATCCTTTTGTATCTGTAATAAGAGTTGAAGTACATAACATTTCTTCTTGTAAAATTGTGTCTTCATCAAAGTAACGTACATATGCCATCAATATCGCATTATTATCTACAATGGTAGACTCATCCAACTGTATTGAGAATAAAGTGTTTCGGAGAATAACTACAAGTTTATCTTGAACATTAGCCGCCATTTCATCAATGCGTCGGCTGACCGAGGTATCGCTAAGAGGTAATGTTTTAATAACCTTAGATGGATCCTGATGCATTACTGTTGAGATGAAATTTCTAATAGAAGGTATTATTAACCTTTCTCCAATGTTATGGCTTTTACCACACTTTGCAATTAATTGAGATATATGGTAGGCTGCCGTTAAACCATCTTGATTACTTGAATTTTGATTTTTAAATAATGCAGTTATTGTAGAACGATTCGTGAATCTTTGATAAAGGTCTTGAAAATATTCAATGGGTTTACTTTCATTGCTTGGGTGCGTTTTAACAAGATGTTCTCGCAGTCGACTAGGCTTCATCGCTTTGTTAGAAAATGTCTTATGACAAATTAAACACATTGGAAGTTGCTTGTTTGTAGTAGATTCGATGAAACCGAACTTCAGATACTCTGGGAAATAGCCACGAACATATTTCTTCTTTTGAGACATGGGTGTAAAATACGTAGCACAAAATAATGTCTCAGTCCAGCAATATGAAAATATTACAAATATTGTCAAGCACAGCACCGCACGACGAAGGAAGATAACACAGAATCACTAGTGTGCCGAGACGAACACTGCTATACATTGACTGACAATCTTCCCTAATTTATCTATGACAACAGGTCATTGATTTAATAATGAGTGATGACTGCCACCGGGCCTCGTCGAAGTTCCCTAATTCCGTGCGAGCCGTGCAGCTGCATGGAAAACTGCGGATAGTGACATTTCATTTCATCGGTTTCCATTCAAGGATTTGGTGCGTTATGCTAAATATACATATTTTAGATGTTTTTGATATAAAATGAAATTATTCTACCGCCCACCCGAAATCTGAAATCGCCCACTAGTGGGCGGTACCGCCCAGGTTGAAGATCACTGCTCTAGAAGAATGTTTTGAGATAGCGCCTCTACGTCTAAAATGGGCCTTGTACAAAAAGAATGTTCTTGTTTTCATCAATCAATGTCATGATGGGCAAGTTCTATTGGCCCAACTTTGAGGGACAAATGAAGCACAACTGAGGCACAACTGCCCAACCGAGGCCCAATCGAGGTAGAAAGGTCAAAGTTGAAAATGAGGCCCCATCACGAAACATTGATTACTTTGGGATACTTGTCATTCTTGCTTGGTTGGGCCGTTCAACTTTCAAGGCCCAACTGGAGTGAAAAGGTCCAAAGTAACCCACAACCACGAAATATTAATGACTTTTGAAATTTTTGCAATTTTACATCATACTGTAATTAGATGTTGAACTACTTTGCTGTGTTTGTTCATTGACCAGACAGTCATCCTAGATAAAACGGAAAAACCAATTTCCGATTTTTGTGTTGCTCAGCCTCACTTTTGACATCACATTGACCGCCAAAGGATAAAGAATCGTCACTATCTGTGGCTAGGCCTCAATTTGTACCTTAAATTGACTCCCCTCCCCAAGTGATAAAAAGCTTTCATTATTTATTATGTAGCTGGATTTCATTTGAACCTGAAAGTCAATAGGATAAAAGTGACCATCATCACTGCCATTAATTTTCAATTATTTAACTCCATGTAGCTAGGATCGGAACTGAGCTGCAGCAAACAGAGCATTAAGTAAAACAGACAGAATATAGGTGATTAGGTAGATATAACATGATGCAAATTCCAAAGTCAGATACGTCTAAAAAATCTAGTGTGAAGCTAAATCGTCTGTTATACCGAAGTAACTTTTAAGTGTACAAATATCATTATACATAACAAAGCATAGGCAAGACTCATCCTAGCCAATTCATTCAACGTTGTCAATGCAGGTTGATGCCGAGAATGGTTATTATACACTTTCTACAGCAATGTATTATCAATGAAAGGGTGCTATAGACAAGAACACTTGGGGAAATAGAATTCCTAAGATCTCGGGCATGGGTGTGGTCTCCAGAGACATGCAGGAGTTTCTAAATAGGTAACTTATACTTGACAGTTCATATATAACCAATCAACTTGAATGAAAACCTTATCATTATGGGGGGATTTCCCATTTTCTCCGCCTTTACTTTTAAGGAGATAACTTCAATGGTCCATATTTCATAATTGGCTGAGACACCACAACAGCTAATGATGGAAATCATCTAATATAATAGAGGCTAAGGTAGGCTTTAAAATTAACCATAACAGATCCAAGATAGGGAATAAAATAAAGTGTGCAATTATTTTTCATTGCCCTAGCGTAAATGGAATATATCACAGACACAAATTTAATTTTAAACATATTCCCTATTTGGCAGGCAGCTTGGTACAATATGTTTAAAATACATGCATACATCAGCCAGTTACGCTACAATACAATTACAAAATACATGTGTTCACTGAATAGACCGTGCAGTTATTTATACTGAATTGACAAATGATTGTGCCTCACATACCTCCTAGAAATGAGATAAAGTGGGGCATTCTACAAAGC
>WIPJ01001841.1:157890-186157 GCA_018155075.1 Cassiopea andromeda
AACAGTAAATAGTTATCTACAAGAGATTATTGCAAAGGCTATGCAAATAAGAAAGTAAATCGCATGGGTTTTCCAGCCGAACGGGAAATGTCCCCAATACATTGAACTCTTTCCAGGAACACAGGATACGCACAAAATTTCACATTGGCTTGTAATCAGAAAGAATCGATGCCAAATGGACGCTATTACTTGTGTATGTAACCCACATATCATGCTTTATCCTATCCTCATTGCATACTTAATCTTTATCGCATTCATTCTCCACTCTCCGGGAAAACCCCTCACTGTATTGATAAGCAGTTCTTAGATTTGAATAGCCTTAACATAAATCTCTTGGGGAAACCTATTTACTTTTCATTTGTTTGTCAGATTTTAATAGCCTTAAAATAAATCTCTTGTAGAAAAAAGCTCACCTTTGATATTTCTTTTGACTTCAAACTTTAGAAAAATACATGTTCCTGGCCTATCTTACGAAGGCCTAAGTGTACTTAGGAGACAAATTCCGTTCTCCTGTAAAGCCCTCTCCTTGTATAGATAAGAGGTGTTTAGATTTGAAAAATAACTTCTGTTGAAAACGGACAATTGCATTTTCAACTTCACGTCTTCTGAATTTGAGTCTAACTCTGAATCTGAGCCTGGAGGTATATTCGTCAACTTGCGGTCTTGCCAAACATTCAGCACTCGAAGAATGGAAACTGCAACAGCAACTTGAAAATCAGGATCACGTGGAAATTTAGGATGCTTTCGATGGACTGGGATGCTTGCGATGGTATACGGAAAAAAAATTCGCATCGCCTACCTTTATATCAACATTATCTTGTGTGACATTACCATACTAACAGAATCAACACCTTAGCCATAACTTATGTTCCAGTTTCCTCTCATTTTTGAAAAGCTTTATGTCTATCATTTACCAGAAAAAGTAAGGAGGTGGATGTGTTCAGATAATCTATCAGATTTCTCATTTACCTTATTTAGATATGGGAACTTTTGAGTTGTCATTGATGCCCACCAAATCATGTACATAAAGAAGACAGAATAACCAAATAAACAGACTAAATTACTGTTTACAGAGAAGCACAGTCGAGAAGCACATCAAAAGGCAAATTCTGAAACTTAGAATGTACACATCTGGTGACTATTTCCTATCGAAGCGAAATTCTATGGAAAATGTACAACAGTTAAGCTAGAACTATTCAAATTGTTTAATTGTAAACATATTGCTGAACCTTCACTCTCCGGTAAGGGAGAGAATTCAGAATCTATCTTGAGGCATACCCTAAATCATTAGTTCAGCTTTGTATATTGTAATTGCATCTTGTAAGTGTCACCCATAGTCAGAGCTCGGTGAACCTGCGTCCTTTTTGGCTATGGGTGGCACATACTCTTGTATATCTTATTGTGTCTTTTGTGTTTAGTTTTAATAATTTGTATATGACAAAGCAAAAACAAATCACTGACAAAAAAAGATCCAGGGGCAGAGTATGACAGCATGAAGAATGTGATAACAGCTTGAATCACTTTGGAATGTTCTTCCAGAAAATGTAGGATTTTAAATAAACAAGCTAGCCTCGTTGTCAATATTAAGAGGCATGAGAGCCCTGGTATCCCTGGAATTTTCATCGAAAAGTTGCAAAACTTCTTAGGCGGATATGTCACCCCTCATGCGCAACAGGCCTGGAGGCACAGTCAAAAATAAATCTTTGTCAGAAACGAGCTAATTGTACACTGTAATTACATTAGTAAACTACCAGTCTATGCTGATTAATTTTCACGATACTCAAATACTAAAACATGCTAGCATATGAAAAAAGCTGTAAATATAAAATAAAATACGAGTTTTGAAATCATCACTCACAAAAATAATCTTCAACCTTGGCAATAAATAGGATTTGTACCTTGATATGGAGAGAATGGAGCCTGACGAGATGATGAACCATGCAGACAAGATTAAAGATCTTGTAACTTTACCTAAAAAGCAAGTGCAAAACATATAAAACGAAGGGATTTCTCTATTGGAAAACAAAGAAAATGAACAGTAATCAAATAGAATAAATATAAACAGAGTAAAATACTGCATGAAAAGTGTTATGTGTACTAAAATTACTTTTTAGCGGAAGAACAAACAGTTTCTAATGGAAATCACAACTGACTTAAGTAATAATGAAAAGCTTGAAAAGAAACAAAACGATTGGCAGTTGTCAATTACATAAAGGAAGGAGAAAAAAGTTCATAATCTCTAAGTCTGCAATAAGTGACATTAGATGGCACTTCTTAAAATTCCATATACACCACTCTTGCTGGAGCCAGATGCATGGATGTAACTAGCGATTTTCAATTAGTAATGTATAACATTTTGCATGACATTGTAGTCACTACCCACTGAAAATGTCATCACCGCACTCCTGACAGAGATGTTTCCAGATTGGGTGGTAACTGGGGCCGGAGGTTGGTAACCCTTGGTCTATGGTAATCACTTGCTGAGCCTCTTTGGTAATTAGGAATGTACCATTAAGAAATTACCTCGGGGATTAACAAAATGATTTTTAAAATCTCATGAACAAAGAAAAGGCAAGAAAACAATTGTCTTCAATATAACATTTAGATAAAGAAATATTTTTCATTTCATTCTTTCAATCAAACTTGAAAGTGAATATGTTTTAAATCACAGAATTATTTAATAAGAAATGCTTCACAAGAATCCACAGAGAAAAACATTTGTTTCTCAATCTGAATAACTGACATCCTTTTCAGTGTTTGCCATTGATGCGTCATGAAGATGTTGAGTTCCCCTCAGCCTTTAAAGAACAGGAGCAGAAGGGATATATGTCCTTTTATGCTGCCTAATTGTAAGCTCAGATGACTTACTTCTGCTGCTTCACAGCGTATAGCATAATATGTACACAGACTTCTAACTTCAAGGTGAAATGTTGGAAAATATTTCTAGAACACTCTTTTCTATTAGCTTTAAACTAACATTCAAGTTCGCAGTTTTGCTGAACAGCAAAGACAATTTCTTTGTACTGCTACATCGACCATTGGTTACACATGGCTATGTAAACTTCATTTGGATATTCCTTCCAGCTTATCCGTTGTTTTAAACAACAACCCTGGCTTTTAGATCAATTATTCAAATGGTTTATACTTTGCACCTTATTCCACCCCAACTTAGTACATATTCAAATTGGGATAGGGGAATAGGAGTTCTGATTTTCTAGCTACCTGATGTCAGCCCTGACAATAATTGATAAGGTAAATTAACATTTCCTTTAAGCAAAAACTACAGTGAAGCCTCGATAAGTCCACTACCGGTTTAGTCAAAATCCTCCGATCTCAAACATTTTCTCATTTCCCTTAGTTTTGATATGCATTATGCATAGAAAATACCCCCAGATAAGTCTAAGTCTGGATAAGTTTAATACATCTATAAGTGGAGTAAATTGCTACCTCGTTTTAACAAAGAAATCGAAAAAAATTGGACAATTGAAAAAAGTCCTTTCAGAATTCTTGATCAGCATTTCATTAATTTATCTTAACAGGTGCATAATCAATATCTTGCTGTTTTATCAAAATCGCCACAAAATCCACAAGACCTTACCAATTTGGACGATCGTAAGGATTTTGTGACGATTATTCTACTGTCATGGGATATGAATTCCATCTCCCACATAAAAAGTTATTTCTTGCTTTTTCACTATTAAATGAGCACTTGATTTTTGAGGCATCTGCACTTTCCTTTGCTACCATTTGTCAAATGGCCAATGGGCACATTAAAGGGCAGTTGGCAACTCTGCACCAAGGACCCAAACAGTGCTTTGGTGGAAATTTAGTCATATCCTGGGTTGGAATGGACCAAAAACAGAAAGAGGCTTATTCATTTATGCAAGCACATACATTGCACTGGCGCACAGCACATGCACCTATTGTATTTTGAATCAACTTTAAAAAAATCCTCACTATCAAATGATTTAGAATATTCAAGACAATATTCTCATTAGCACGTATATTTATAAAAAGAACAATGCATTGAATGGACTTGGGGCAACTCCAAAAATTGGCCTTAAAGATGGAGAAGTGCTACTACAGCACAGATAAACTATAATCGTCTAAGTTCTATCTGCATGTCCAAACCTCGGCCCATAGAACATTGGGGGCATTTGGAAACAAAATTCAATCTCCAGAGATGCACACCTTGATAAGTTGAAACTTCAATGAGTCGATCAAATTCTTGTTTTACCAGGCAGGTTATCTTATCGAGAAACAACTGTACGTGCAGAAAATCGAAAAGTTGAGGTATGTTGTATAATGCTGTACCAGTAAATCAAGTCAACATGTGTGCAAAGGGACCAGGAAAAGCAGGAAAATACATGGAGCTTCAGGACTTCATATTGAAACCTATTTCTATGCCTTAGACATGCCAAAATACATCAAAATCGAACGGATGCTATGCTGTAATGCACCTGGATGGATAGTTTCATTCGAACTCACGTTTACGTTTTTCGTTTATAAGAAACCTAGCTCATGACCTAGTACTAAAGTTTCTTAATTCAATGAACTAAATTGCAGTTAAAGTACACACAAAGCATGGAAATAGCAAATTTCCTCTCTTCTAAAAAACAAAATACTTCAGTGCGACTTAAGTATTAAAGCAACACCAAATTCATATTGCTTCGGTGCAGTATTATTGAGCCATGTAACGATTTCAATGTCTGCAGTTTCTTAGCATTCTCCTTGTAATGTTAATAGTTTCTTAAATTTTAGTCAGTCTTGTAAGGGTTGGTTATTAAGTGCTTTCTCATAAAAAGACGCGTAAGGGATAGTCACCAAAGTCAGATACTCGGAGAGATATACATTGTAATGGTCCATTTGTAGCAAATATTGTGATTTTTAAGGCAAAATATGAATTTTTGAAGTCAGTATTTTGCATAAAAATAGAAGTGTTTCTGAGGTCCGTTCTAAAATTAGAATCTTAAAGAGTGGATTGTTATTTTTTATATTCTAATAGCTCTGGATAGACTAAATTCTGAGCGCTACACCATATTTTGGGGCAACTCAGCAAATGTTGAATATGATTCTAATTTGGGGTATCTCATGCTTGGTAGTTCTATTGGTTAAATAGGTCTCCAGTGTGGCATGCTTAAAAGCTGTTCATCCGAAAATGGTTTTTGAGTAAATGCTAAATAGCAGCTTTGTTGTTGCATAGCCTTAGCGGAAGAACCCACACACAAATGCTTGAGATGTTTAAGCATAGTTGAAATGATGGCTATGACAAGACAGGTAGTAGCAATTCTTATTAGAGATATGAGAAAGCCTGTCCTAAACCTGTTCACATTCAACAGCCACTTGTAAGCTAGAAAATATCAAATGCTACGTAGAAGTTTAACTTCTTTTGAGCTGGGCTATTTTGTCTGGTCAGAAGTGAACCCAACATGAGTATTAATATCCAACCTTCCCAGTACTACTCTAGGAGACATTAGATGATAGCTTGTTCCAAGGGATGGGGCATCCGAGAGAGCCGGTGTTTAGAATCCTCTAACATTTCACTTAACTCTCCGGCCGCCAACTAAATTCTTGAAGATGTCTATGTAATGTTTGCAATGTCAAAAACCTGTTCTTCTTTGTTAAAGCCCATCCGAATGTTGTGGTTGGCTAAAATTTTCTAGTGTCACTCACTGTCAGCGCTTTGTTAGGGTTTCCCTCCAGCAACCTCTGCATGGCTCAATGAAGCACAGATAGTTTCTAATTGAAACCAAAATTTAATGTAACCAGGAAGGACAACTACAAAAGTAGTACAATATGCAGCATTTCACAATTCACACGAGGTCACAATTTTTTTGACCCTGCTATGCCTGATAATGGAAACACTTTTAAATTAGTGTAATTGATTACTTGTGGGTAGAAAACTTCTTCACAATTTTAGTCGTTGAATTATAAACACTCCGCTAGATGTCTGCTCCTAATCGTACATTCCTAAGCTGGTAAAGAAATAATGTTTCCTCCTTGAATATATCTGTATAGCAATATAACTTACCAATTTCCTATCAAACCACAACGATACGCCACATTGCAATATCTAAAGGAAGGAACGAATTTCATTAAATGTCAAGGAAGATTACATCATCTTATACAGGTCAGTTGAAGTAATTTTAATTACCACTGAACGGTCTGTCTGTCTGAAGTTTCACCTATGTTGAAAAGTCTTCAAATTTATTGAACAACTATAGCTTTTTGAGTTATGAACTACTTCGTTGAAATCTTATCATTGTTTTGAGATGTACGTCAACTTACAAGAGTTTGATGAAATATGTAAATAATCGATACCCTATCCTTTGTTAGATAATGAAATCATTATTTCTCAAACCTTTGTCATAACTTGTTAAGAGCCTTGGGATTTGCATTGCTCAACACTAGCTATTTCAACAGTACTCCTTGAAAATTGTTTGACTTTGATGTTATTAAGTCTTAATACTTTATACTTGTGGATGCTTCACATATAAAACAATAGATTTGCTTTTTCCAGAAGATCATGGTGGAAATGAAAATAGTTGAAAAATCTGATGGACTGACATTTTTACTTCACTTGCGTACCAGACTTCTCTAAAGAAGACTCTGAATAAAATTTAATGGAAAACCTTACTTTAATGTTTTAGCGCTTGTTAAAAATCATGCTCTGGTCTCGATGCCATCACGTCACTAAGGAAACTGGTCACTTTTTCTATCGTACAGACAGAAGAAAAATTACTTGGTTCTTTACTCCCTTCAACTCCGATCTATAAGTACATACCTAATTGAAGTATATTATCTATTTTTATCTTCTAAGAAAATTTGTAAAGAAGAGACGTTAACAGAAAAGCATTATTCAAAGTGCGCTATGTGTTTCTACGTTGACATCAGAATAGGTTTGACTCCTGGGCGAAAAATTGACTAATTTGCTAATGCCAAAGCTAAGCAACCTATTTTCAGAATAAATAGAAACGTGCGCGCATCAGGCGATTTTCAAAGATTGCTGTTTCAAAACTTTCCCAAGATCCCCTTACAAAGGTATATTTAGGGATGGGCATACTATGCACCTACTCCAACATTGGATATCAGACCATATCATCAGTCAGGTTCATCTGTGCAAACAAATCGGAAAATGCACTTAAAATTCAACATTTCTTTTCTGAGAATAAGTAGGAATATAAGTGGTTCAGGCGACTTCAAACAATCTAAGTTAAAAATTCTTATTTGAACCAAATGGAAAATGGACGATTTTTGTAAGAGAACAACGCTAATCGTATTCATCTTCAAGACTATCAGTATTGTAAAAGTTCAAAAAGACAACTTAAAAACAGTGATTAAAACCAAACAGTGACGGTTGAATGCGGGTATGTATGAATGAATCTAAATGTGAGGAAATACACCTTCAGGGGGCACTCTTACAAGCAAGCCGGGAGAGCCCTATAAACTGCATTGGAACCCTCTACATGCAACCTTATGAAAGTAGGAGTCTCCCGCATTGCATGTTGCTGGAACCCCTGTAAATCAAACATGAATCCAAGGTAATGCCCGCTAATTCTCAGCGCCTTAGGAGTATTGGTAAGGACTAACAAGATAAATTAAACAACAATTATACATGTGAAGTACATCTTGGTAGGAAAATATCCCATTCTCTTCAGGGGTGGATCCAAACACAATTGTGACACTTGCAACTCATAACCATGCTCATATGACCACACCCAATTTTGCTTTTCCCCATCGCTGTAGAAACATTCTGCACTTAAACAAACAAATAGGCTACAGATTTCCCATTCTATTGACAATATAACATGACAGTAATTCTAACGTTTTGAAACTTGTCCTCCTTACACCAGTACAATTTTAAACAAGGCACTAGCTTTTTTCTGCTTGTAGTTCTGTAAGGAACACTATCTGTGGTTAGTGCTTTGTTGTACATTCCTACCATAAAGCGCACAAGGAAGGCAGATGCAGCACCTTCCTTTCTAGAATATGCCAAACCAGGAACTGAGAAATCTTGGCTTGAAGGTAGGGGGGCTATAGCGACAAAATCTTCGAAAATTATGGAAATTCTGGAAAACTTAATGCTTTAAAAGAAAAATGTCGGACTTTTATTTTAGTGAAGAAAAGGTTGAAAGTTTATCGGAAATTCATTGAACTTGCCCCCTCATACTCTACAAGTGCTATGACGCTAATGACTAGGAGAAAACAGACATCGAACTATGCAAAAGCCTTTGGTAATTAAATCTTGTCACTTGTTCGCTTTTTTCCAGTGGGTTCTCCCTACCTGTCTATACGGTGATCCATTTCAATAATTAGGGTCTGAGATTTTATAAGAAAATCATATTTGTGGTCTTTGAATTACAGCTTATATAAAAAATTCAAGACATGAGGTCTAAGAATCAGAGCCTAAAAAGTCAATGTTTTTGGGAGGAAGGGGAGGGACTTAACACAGAATGTAGAGTAATTTCAATTCATTTATTGATATTGGACTGAATGACAAATTGTGCTAGGAGTTAACAATACTTTGCATTTGTGAAACAATATTGAAATGAGAAGTTGAGCGCAGTAAAAGAACCTGTGAGGCGCATTCAATAACATAGTATTCAAAGGAGGCTGAGCCCCCAAAATATCAATGGATTGGACAGGGGAGTCGACATCATTAATGCACTCAAACAATACACCCATGGTTTCTATTTGAAAAGCACATAGAGATTGGATTCGCAAAGTATTAGCACTTGCTCTCAGGTGCCAAATAAACGTACCCCCACTAATTAAATTCTGGAAGTTCTCCAACCTCCCCCACGCCTTACTAGGACCAGCCTTGCATTGATTTTAAGGAAATTAACTGATTATACAAAACCATCATTACATTTCCTTTCTTTCTTGGCAGTACTCAATCCCGCTTTTCAAAAGCAAAATAGAGTACTTCTAGCTTTATGCTCCTTGACAACCTGTATTTCTTCTTTCCATCCTTGTGAAATCATTAAAAATCTTTCCTCAAAATCTAACCCCCATTTAATTAGACCCCCCGTTTATTACATCTCAGAATTTTTTCTGGCCCCCCTATCTATTAGGATAGCCCCGTTTCTTTGGCACTTTAGAGGAGTTTCTTCTTGTGTCTTACAAAAAATGCGCGTTTCTTAAACTAACTTGTAATAAATGAATTGGATTCCCTGCTCCAGTGGTACTCACCAAACACAAAAGTACTAACAATATTAAAGAAGTAGGAAAAATAATAGAAAAAAACTTTTGAGTTAAACAAATAATGGAATTAAAATCACCCCAATCCATTGATCGCAAATCAGCCATTATGGTACAAATAGAACCGAGACTACATTCCCGCCTAAAGGACTATCTGAAAATCACGTAATTAGTTCAAAAATTGAAGTTGTGAGTTTTGCATGCCAGATCTAAGTCGGCTGAAGAATATGTTGAAATATAGCACAAGTGCAATAAATTAACAAAGCGAAACGTCTGTAAATGGGGATGCTAACATGGATTGCAACTTCACTTTTTATTGTACATTGAAGGAAACAAAAAAGCAAGTGTGCTGAACTGGAGGTAAAACATCAAAAAGGAGCATTGGCAGAGATGGATACTGTGAATGGTTGCAAGTCATAACAGTGGGAAAGTTTTATGGAGCAATCCATGGCTTGAGAAAAAATACTCCATGAATGGCAATTGAAGGCTTAGAAGAGATAAGTATACCCTGTGCTCGCGCGTTCAGCCAAAGCGGAGCTTAATGGACTGCTATGAATTGAACATTGCACCTTTGTTATTTGTAATGTAATTCCTATAACTTGGAGTTTAATTGATAAAAAACATTCGCATAGCAGAGAATTGACATTAGTATGGACAAAGATTGGAGAGTTTTTTATAGTTATTGCACCAAATTTACGAATCATATTTAACTTCAAATGGAATAAAGATTGCCGCGTGTAAATATATCTGGAAACTCAAGCTTACATTCATGGTGGAAACATGTGAGTAAATTGATATAATTTACTTAGCGCATCCTTTAGGCTGAATGAGTAAAACTACTTCTGTAGCTATATACACACTTTTCTTTTTAGGAGAATGTAGTCTATAATAGTGTTTCCCAAACTTTTCAAAATAGTTTGCACGGCATGCTTGTTTTACTTGCGGTCCTTCGGAGGAGGGATTTCTTCGAACTTATTATCGCGTGTAGAAAGTTTCATGTAATATCCTTAGTTTTATTAGGAACTTCAGCGAAGTGCATCCATTTGCTGCAGAGTTATCATTCTTAATTGCTAGAATCCTGCTGTAGATTTGACCTTATGAATGTTACTGAATTTCAGACAGTATACACCTCTATTACCATCATTAAGCTTCCTATAGGCGACAAGTAATTTGGATAGTTCGGAGCCGCTTTTGCAAAACAGCGCCATATATAGACCTTTTCGGCCCGACCTAGCAACCAATGCATAGCAACAATAACTTGATGAAAACAAACCCGCAAATCTCGATAGCTATGTATTGAGTCAGTGGTACTTGAGGTTGCGTTTCGATTAAAATTAACATTGTATCTCTATAATGCCAAGAATTTGTGTTGCTGTGGGGTGCACCAACCACCAATTAATGGGAAAAGACATCAGCTTTCATATTTTCCCAAACAAAACCAGAAAAAAGGAGAAATGGGAGAAATGGGTACTGGCCATGAAAAGGATAAATGCCGATGGTACACCGTGGTATCCTGGAAGTAACTATGTTTACGTATGCTCAGAACACTTTCAGACAGGTGAGACTATAGCTTATCTTGCATTATTTTGTTAATGATGGACTGTATTGTTTGACTTATTGCATTTATACGATATTTAGAACGTCCATGTATGCACATAGTACACTTAGGCCCATTCACTTGATCCTCAGGACGGCCATCTGCTGATCCAGATCATCCTGACTATGTTCCAAACATATTCAAGTTCAAAAAGTGTGACGATAAAAAAAACAAATTAAGGCTACAGAGATATGAAAGTGCCAAGAAGCGAGCAAAATATGAGCGCCCAGTACCACCTGATATGGAAACTGTTGAAGAAGAGGCGGCGGAGAATGATTCTTGTGACACTGTAAGTACTTTAGCCGAAGTCACAATGAATGAAGAGATTGAAGTGGGTTTCCTTAGGGCTGAGAAGAATTATTTGATGACCAAACTCAGTTGTGTTGAGCAACAGGTTAGTTTTATTCTATATTATTTTATCTTACTTTATTTTGTTCTAACTATTATTCCTCACAACAGTTTTGCAATCATTTATACCTATATAGCGCAAATTTATATTACAAGCTGAAAAATGTTTTTATGATACTTCAGATCTTATCTTATCTAGCTGCATTGACATCCTTAGAACATGTTTCATAAGACCTTAACAACTATTTTATGCTTTTATCAGAGAAATTTGGATAGAAAGTTGACTTTATTTCTTAGGTGTTGCTATCATCCTATAACCCAGATGTCATAAAAGACAATGATGCTGCTGCAAAATATTTGACTGGGCTATCTTCCACTGTTTTTCAGATAGTATCTGACAGCTTATTGCCATATTTGGCAGACTTCCACCAAAGCAAGCTGCCTCATGAAAATCAAATTGTTTTGGTTCTTGTGCGGTTAAGGTTGAACCTACCTTTTCAGTATTTGAGTTCGCAGACTAAATTGGCTCTAAGTACTGTCAATTCAATTTTTCAAAGAGTCACTGATGTCATGTAAGACAAGTTGAAGTTCCTGATACACTGGCAAGATAGAAACTATATATTTGAGATCCTCCCTCCAATTTTTAAGGCAACCTTTCCAAGGCTAACATCAATAGTTGACTGCTTTGAGATATTCATAGAGCGACCCAGAAATCTAAAATCCAGAGCACAAGTATGTTCAAATTACAAAAAGCACAGTACAGTGAAATTTTTCATCTGTATGAATCCACTAGGTTCAGTAACATTCTTGTCTTGTGCTTGGGGTGGCAGAAGTACAGATAATGAAATTGTACGTACATCTGGATTCATAAGTGCAAAATACCATCATCCAAGAGACCAAATACTGGCAGATAGAGGTTTCACCTTGGTAGATGACTTTGGAGCAGTGTGTGGTGCAGAACTCATAATTCCTGCATTCACAAAAGGCAAGAAGCAGTTGGCTGCCAAGGAGGTGGAAATGACACGGAAAATTGCTAATGTCCGCATCCATGTAGAACGGGTCATTGGGAATATTAAGAAGAGATTTGGGATTCTTTCTCAAGGATCATTACCACTCAACCTTGTAAAAAGCAAAACTGATGAGATTTTAGATGCAACCCCAAACATTGAGAAACTGGTTACTGTCTGTGCATGCTTGATAAACCTAATGCCTAGCATCATATATAAAGAAAATGAAGGCTAAATGTAATTTTATAATAAATTGCTTAAATATTGCCTATTACTTCTTAAGTATTATCTACTGGTTTTTCATGTTTTTCTTGCAACTCTTGCAATACCATGACCCTTTTGGGGCTCTTCTTAGTCCAATACAAGCAAAATGAAACCATTTGTACGTGCATAATGGATTGTCACAACCAATCATTTCATCACCTGGAAGTTCAGGTTGTTGGCAAACACAAAACAGTTCCTTCTTTCCATCATCCTCTACTTCTTTTTTATTTTCCTGGAAGGCAGAACTTCTTTTCTCCAAGTCCATTTCAAGTGTCCTTGTTAATAGTTCTTTAGCCACATGGCGTTTATGGAACAGTACTAACCTGTCTATACAACCAGTAAAGTTTCATTATATTGCACTCTAGTATAGAAACAAAATTGTGGAGTCCAGACTGTAAAGAGCACTTCCTTTCTTTCATGGACATTCATTTGAAGCTGTACTTGTGTCATGTAAGGATGACCTTCCTTGTGCTGCAAATTGTGTCCAATGCAGAATGAGCTATCATTCAAGCAATCATGTATACTTAACTTATCCCTGTGTTTAAAAGGGCACTTGACTTCCACTAGGAACTTTCCATGACAATCACAGCTACCAACACCATCTGCAGAGGCACCAATAAAGTTAAATTTTGGGTGGAGTCTTAGACCAGTTTTCCCTATGCTGACATTTTTGTGCACTTTTCGCAACTCCACAAGTAATGATTGAATTGCCTTCTCTTCATTATCTTTCCCCCAGGAAATAGCTGTTGTGTGTATTCTGTTCCCTGGCATACAAATTTTCAAGAGTACTGATGCTGATGGACTATCCATATTTGTATGCAGAACACTATGTGCAACTGATGCAGTAATTCTGCCAACTCTTATGGAATACCATAACAGTGAATTTCCCTGTTCTCTGGTGCTTCTCTCAATAAATTCTTTGTCCTCCTCTGAAATTTCTTCTTCATACACTGTACTAAAGTCGCAGTCATTCAGATGATGTGGAGAATATAGGTCCCTCAGTGATTTTGGCAACTTTGGTATATTAGGAACTGGAGATTTGGGGCAAAATGATTTTGAAAAATTTCCAAATGTGCTGAGAACTACTGGCTGGTCTCTTTGCTTCAGAGCACTCAATCTTGTCAACAGTCCACTTTGTGACTGATCTGTCATGCCAACAGACAATTTGCTGTTTGGTTCTGTCTGGATTCTTTCTAGATTTATAGAAAACAGCATCTTTTATTTTGACACCTGGAATGCTCTTGACAAAGTCTACATTCCATTTACAGGCCTCAAATGTGCAAGCTGCTGCTGCAGTATAACCAAGACGTACTGCGGCTTCAATTTTGAACAACAATGCTCCAATGTGTGAGCAGCTTTCCCCAAGCCTGAAATATATTATTGCATATTGACAAGAAATCGTGTATTACTACTACTGACTCATGATATCATTGATTTACACTTTAAGATATGCCTAATTCATGCTAGGATAATCCTTATTTCTTTGGTTAGAAGTGATCCTAGATTTGAACTACCGATATGCTATAATTTTTTCTGCTTTGTGTCCTTTTATCTCTCATTATACTCAATGTAGCATTTTACTTCACATAACCTATTGAAACTATGAACATTTGTGCTTATACCCATCCACTGCTGTCAAACAACTCCTACATTACTGCGACTATACACTAGTTAAAACCTATAAATAGTTTAGTTCTCAAGAAATAAAGAAGTAGTTGTGTAAATACACTTACCCTGCCATGCAGTTACAATGTGCACATAATATAGTTCCATCACTTTTAATTGCTACCCAGGGTTTTAATGGGGCGTCAGACAATCTTTGCGAATGCATCACCATTGCTTTCAATACACAAATTCCGTCTGTTGTTTTGAAGCATAGGACCTTCTGTACCCATCCAGATTGAAATTGATTGTATGCCTCTAATCCTTTCCTTGATTTCATGGACTCACGAGTGTAAGGTCCTAAATGGAAGAGGACACGTTTCCATAACCGCTTGAAAGTAGATGAATTATAGAAAATACAGAGAAAGATATGCAAATATTCATAATTAACGGCTACAATACAAATATGATAAAGATTTACCTGGTGTTTCAATTAGATATTCATAAATATCTGGATATTCCAAGTTAGGCCATGTCGTCATGTCGCTCGACCAGCAACCTTCTGGTAGTTGATATGGGCATTGCTTCATCCTAACGGCATTCAATTTCGCTAAATATCGTTCTTTCGCTTCTACTGGAAGTCTATCAATGTATTGATTAGACATTTTTTCCAAAAGAACGCACGGAAGCAATGAAATCAGCGAGCTATATTTGTCAAGGTGTACTGTACTTATAGTCACGCAGCGTTTGTTTTCATCAAGTTCTAAGAGGTTGCTAATAACAACATTGATTGTGACGTCAGACCGAAAAGGTCTATAGCGCTAACAAGTATCTTGCTCAGACAGTTGATGTTGATTCAAAATTGAATTTCTTGTATACTCTTTTCTATCCAGTGATAGGTACGTATTTTAAAACCATGAGAGATATAACTCCCAATTACTCAGTAACAACAAACATACTTTCACAGAAAATACCGACAGAGTTTGAAAGCATAAGTTATAGCTGGTCTATAGCAATACTGCCTCATATTCAATTAAAATGAAGAACATATCAAGAATAATACAAGGTTAAAGTTTAATCAATAACTTGATGTAGAGGGTTTTAGATTCGGTTTTGGACTGTAGATAACGCATTTACTGCTCTTTGATGTTGGGCAAGTGCATAAGAAAAGATGCAAGTCTTGTCAATAATTTAGGAGACAATTATTCGAATTGTTCAATAGTAAAAGATTATTTAGAGGTCTAAAACCAAACAAATTTCAGAATGGTGAGGCTCAGGATAAGGTATTCTCAAAAACGGAAAGTGTGTATTTATTCTATATAGCAATTGAAGAAGTGGTCATACTCATAGCTAAAACTATGCAATTCCATTTTGCTCAATTAATTATCAAAGCAGAAATGGAAATACCATATAATGTTACTTTTAGTAATGAAATTCAAATAAATGAATGCAAAACTCCGTGCTTTCTCAAAAACCACTTAAATATTAAACAATATTTATGTGAAAGGATAATTCAGAAATATTTGAATTTCATTGCTAATACCGTTTTCAAACTGACTTAAAACATTACACCAATTGCATATATTTGCAAAAGGTTTTATCTATGAATTAGCATGAAAAATAACTTATTAGTAAATCATCTTACTTTCTTCTGCAAATCCCTGGTTAATTGAGGTATGCAATTCTGAATGGCTAGCCCTTGGAAATTCCCTTTAACATTGCTCATCTCTTGTTCAATGGCCGCTACCAATGCGCTCCACCATCCATCCATAATTTTAAGATTAAACAATCCAAACTGCTTAAATAATGATGAAGACATTGCCCAATGAAATGCGTTTAATAAGCTGTTTACGTTTTTCAATGTACATTCATCTATCCCCACCCCATCCAACTTGGAATTTAATTCTTCCATTCCAACATCATTGTCTTCTAATTCGCATCTGAACATACGTACAACTTTACATTTTCCATAATCAATGGATTCGAATTCACGGCGGGCGACATTCACATTTAGCTTCATGTTAGTCAATGTGATCTGATTAACATATCCAAAATACTTAACGCATTCGATCATTTTGAAGTAATTGACGTTGAAGTTGCTAACATGAATATGCCGAAATGCAATATGAAGTTCATTTCCATTGCATTTGTAAGTGTTCACCATATGTTTGTAGATAGAGTATAGTTTCTTGCTTTGCTCAACATATAAAAGTATGCCTTTATACTGCTGACTTGAATCATCATACTTTGTTTGAACATTTTCAGTGTTTAACATTTGAACTGTTGACATGAAAATGCTTTTATCAGCAACATCATCATTTAAACATGACACAATAATGTCAAGTGAATTTAAGAATTTTGTTCTTTCATCAAACTTGCAACCATTCATGGTCTTTACAACATCTTGACAGAAACTGTTTATGTTTATTTGCTGTAACTTTGTAGCATTTACTTTTACCATGTCTTGGATAATTCTTCTGGAATGATATCCTGATATAAGTTGGCAGGCAAAAATTACAACTTCTAGATATCCATTCTTTAAGTTATCTGAAATAATTTCCAGGGGATTTTGGCAGCTGCTGATGTGAACAGCCGAGAGAAACTCCATCAGCGTAAGATGCTTGAACTGGAGTTTCTCTTCAAAGCTACTGGAAACATCAACAAATAGACTGCCAATAAAATTACTGCCCCGTTCACAATTAAGAAGAAGGGCTTCCATATCCTTCTTGAGAATAATGATTTTGTTCTCATTCAGCAACTTGTGGCAAACTTCTCCAAGGGTCAACAACTCTTTTGAATACTCATGGAATATCTTTGAAATTACTTTTCTTTCTGAAGGGCTATCTCTTTTTGCATGCTGCAGCAACAGTAGATACATATTCCAGCAATACAGCTCTACTTTACTATGAATAGCTTCAAAATTCAACAAACTTGCGGTGCAACAGAATGTATTGAGAAATTGGGGGATTCTTAACACAGGAAGAAATTCATTTGAAGAGTCTTTTCCTTTGGTTAAATCCACAAAAACACCTTCAGGAAAAGGGAATTTAGCAACATATTCCTCGATTTTGTCATCATTTAGTCCTTGTATCTCAACTGTTTGTAAACCACCAACTTCACCAAACTGTTCCAGTTTGCTTTCGAAATGGGGTCGTCCTGTTATTATAACTTTAGCGTCTGGATAAATATTACGGATGAGTAGCTGATTAAAAATGGAATAGTTGGATGTTTCATCAAAGCCATCAATTAGAAAGAGGATATCTTTACCATCATTTAAATCAAACTCAAACTTTGTTTTCACAAACTCCTTCAAGACCTCATCTGTTTGTAAATGGGAGGCAGCCTTTGTTCCTAGGAAGACATTAATCTCTCTACACTCAAACATGATACACACTTTAATGTTATTATATATCTCATCACGTGACCATGAAATGATGAGTTGCTTTGAGAGTAAGCTCTTACCCATGCCAGCAATACCACGAAGAAATGTCACCCGTTTGTCATTATCAAGCAACTGAGACAGTTCGATATCTTCACTTGTGGTACTTCTAAGGCTTTCCAAATATTTTCTTACTTCATCTCTGAAGTTGCCTACAGGATTCACGTCCTTGCGTATCGTTAACTGTACTGCAAATTTATCAATGTCTACTTCCTCCAACTTTATTCTTCCATTCTTGTCTGCAATGTGTATTTGATGTGTTTGACATTTGTTTTCATATCTTTTCTTTAGATCATCTAGAAAAGACAAGAGGGACATATTATGGGCACAGGAATTAACAAATAGGTGAGTGAATCTTCTCCGCATCCAACTATTGATACTAGGTACTGAAAAGTGTACATTCACCAATGATGTATCCAGATGTCTCACTTCCAACAGACAAATCTTTAAACTATCAAAAAATTTGATGATTACAGTGTACGCTAAAATCATTGAAATAGCAAAAGTGAAGACAACGGTAGAGAAATCTATCCTTATACTACACTATAATCAAGAGAATAGAAACATATAGACAAATGAGGGCTATTATAATCAAGATTATAATGAAATTGCTTGCCAAGTTTCATTATAATCATGATTATCAAAATACTTATAGTGGTTAGAGGGCTCACACGGCACCTCTGTGTACATGCATAGGGTGAAGAAGTCCAGTAATAACTGTATTTATTTAACTTACAAAGATACGCAATAGCTTCAAACTAAAGTGAATTTTTGAGAACTTTAATAGCATGCAATCATACTTGTTTTCCTTTGTTTACTGAATAGAGATGACCAGTGACGTGCTGAGATGTTCTCAACACAGGGGTCACTTTCATGTCTGAGAAACATGGTACCCCTAAACATCGAGCAAGGCTTATTTGTAGGTCTAAGTATGTTACCCTGGGGATGAAGCATGTGTGCGGGATAGGGAGCTATAGCCCCCATTAAAGCATCCTAGTTTCTCACGGAATATTATCAGCCCATAACGGTTCTGTGAATGTAAGCACGCATACCCACCATTTCATTACACAACACCGGAAAAATTTAGATAAGGAGCGTAAGAAAGATTGGGTTCTGAGGCTTGCCCCTATAAAATATCTCCAGGAACACGTGCTCTAGAACGTCGGAAAATGTCTTTTTGGAAAAAATGATTTAAGTTGCTATCAGATTGAACACTGATCGCTTAATCTGGCAAACAAAGATGAACTGGCTACACACTGGCCATTCCTTTTGCTGGCCTATCCCAGTAGTGCACAGTTAGCAAAATCTAATGACATTATGCTGATGGAAAGATAATCTATGCTGGAATGTGTGCTGGAATTAATTTGCAGCAAGACTTTTTGAAATCATGCTTGACAAACAAATAGATTGAATTGCCCTGCAGACTGAGCTGCTTATTGTCCCTTCCCCTGGCGTGACTGTTCAGGTGTCCCAAATGAGAAAACCAATAATTCTTTTAATTAAACGGTTAAACTTTTTTAATAATTCTAGTTTACAATCATCTGATAATATCTTCTAACCAGGAAGACAAGAGTAATCTTAAGAGTTTGCTTGAAGATTTAATACTCTCCATTATTTTCTCAGTTGAAAATCAGCTGAGCGTGACTTTTAAGGGGAGCTTTAGGAGCAAAGTGAATAGTTCAATTGAGATTTTCATGCTTTTTGTATAGTTATATTTACAAGTAACGTACCATTACTAGTCGTAAATTAGCAAGTGTGATAGATGTAAGCTTTAAAACGTTCAAGAGAAAATTTTACTTTCAGCACATGCAAAACAAGACTGGAAATGTGACTTCTTACTCTGAACTGATGTAAGCAAAAAATTTAATAAACAAAGCACGCTTATGGTATGGTAGTTACTCTAAATTTTCATTTTCTCCAATTTCTAGAGCTTTTTGACAAGACTGCTTAGCATAGCCAACAGAGACGGAAAAAGTACAAGAAAGGCTGAAAAATAAAGACGGAATTGAATACGTTTTAGCAATTCTACTCAAAAAAACTAACTTGACAGATGAGGGTCTAGATTTTAACATTTCCTGTAGTAATTGTACATTTAGGGATCGGCGTACTATTAACTTATTTCATTATTGGCTGTCATATCCTATCTCAAAGTTATATTTTACAGGGTTATTTACTTTGGGCAAAATAGAAAAGTTTGAATGAACATTCAGCAACCTCTTAAGAGAGAGTACGTGGGGATATAAGCTTTTCCCCATGGTTTCAGAAGATCTGAATTTTGTACCTTTTTATTAACTGGAAATAAAACTGTAAGATGATTATTGCAAATGGGTGCCAAATTTCAACTGGGTGCCCCAAGACAATCTATGCAACAATACTACTGCTGTTGGGGGTTTAACACCCACACATCCTCTGGAATTCATGACCCTGATTGCAGGCTAACAGTTTATGCACCGGACATCCCGTTTCTTCACTCCCTCATTACTACTGTATTTCAGAGTGCAGATTCCCATTGTAATATGTAGCTGTAAATATTCCTATTTCGTTTCTTATGTTCAACTCCCCCTCCCCGGCCAGCAGCCCACTGTAGATCACAGGTGTGTGGAAGGACTTTTGGCATTGTAAATAAAAATTGACGTTGGGATCACCTAGTGTTGATAATTCTTGGCAGGCTAACGGCCTATCAGAAACTTCCTATAATACTTTCACAGATTTTCGGCAAAATTTGTGAGAATGATAATGTCAAAACGCCCTATCATAGGGTCTACACATTGTCTTTTTATTAGAAAATCATTATTTTGCTTTAGCCTCAATTTTCTTACCATTTCCCGACAATGAGTCTGAGATTTTCTAAAATTTTTCTTATCAATTACTGAAATAAACTGGCTAGAGTGGTTTACAATCTCGTTACTAATATTGTATAATTGGAATTGAATTCCATCTTTAACATTTTGAATGCAATAGCGACGAAGTACTGCCTTTTGGCCTATAATAACACTTAATTTTGGAAATTGAGCCTCATGATCTTTTTACGATATTCGTAAGACTATGATGGCTTAGGCCGCATTTTCTTATAAACTTTTTTCTTATAAACAAAATGTGTATGTCTTCAAGCCCTTACTGTAGATATTGCAGCATAAAATATATTTATACTGTGGGTAGTTTGCATAACATATATTCTCTTCTTTTCAAGTTGTCTTCCCTTTCTAATTCCTTGATTTTACAAACGCCAAAATAAAATAAACAAGTTGCGTTCAAAATGATATCCGTTGCATAAGAAAACAAGTCCATGGCCAAGGGTCCGCGGCTAGGTCTAGGAGCCGCGTGTGCCACCGCTTTCAAAAGTCAACACTACTGTACCTGTATGATAAAAATTTTAGAATGATAAAAATTTAGAAAGATAAAAATAAAAGGTGAGGTAACTTCATATTACCTGAAAACACATACTTTACACATATACAGTATAAAAGTTCCTCTGACTTAAAATAAATACGTGGTTGACATTCACTACCATCAAATGTAGCACATGCAATCTTTACATGTTAAAACAATTAGATACAGTAGAATTCTTCAATGGAAAGCTGTTCCTTCAAGCTCACCGCAGGTTTTTTAAACGAAGGGGAACAGGGGGTAGGTACTCCCCATTCAGATTTCTCTAGGAAAGCCTAAAAAACAGGTTTATTACAAAACACGGGATTCAGTGGATAGTAGGTAATTGCCGACATTGCGAAAGATCTGAAAGTGGCCTGTTAAACTCCTGGGCTCAGACAGCTAAGTGTTTCTACATTTTTAATACACTCATATTCAACGTTTATGAGAATATTAAGGCTGGGATTCGCCAAAATTTACAAATACTCTTAGAATAATGCGAGACCCAAGCTTTATCCTGGCATTAATTTTTTAGCACTGTAGTTGCACTCATTTTACCTAAAGGACCAAAGTTGCACTGTTTATTGATTCTTTCCACTTTTGCTGACTTTCTGTTGCTCTAATGTGAAGTACAAAAAACAGAGCTTACTATCCATTTTGAAAGCATTCACTCAGCAAAAACAGAGGATTTGGAAGAGACTCATTCAAAGTGAGTGGATATTTACAAAATATATGGATTTTGGAATGCAGTAGTTAGTGCAAACGCAAAAAACGATTTTTTTCTCTGGAATAACGCAGTATCAACAGAGAAAAACTACATAGCGGATGCTCTAATCTCTGTTTTTGTGAAAAGTGTAACCCGAGCAAAGTCTTGAAATTTCTTTCATAAAAACGGAGGACTAGGGACAGGCAAAGGATACTTACATCAACAAAAATTTGAATACCTTCCTTGAACCTTCAAGTAAAGCTACAGCTTTGGCAGTTAAGAATAATTTAAGAATAATGAGGCTCAGCAACAAACAATGCATGCTTATAAAAAAAGAATGTAATCTAAATAGACACTAGAGGAACAAAAGCATTATAACACTTCTGAAGCTAGAAAATGGCAGATGACAGTCATGAGTTTACTGTTGTCTTATTAACCTGTCTTTTATCGGACAAACGGGCACACAAATAAGAAGACTAACGCAATGAAGCCATGCATCAAATATAACTTTTCCGTTCCAAAGTTCTAAATAAAACCTTGAAGTAACTTTTAAAATAAAATAAAACTTTGTGAAGAAGCCACTTGTGCTGTAGCAATGGTAGAAAGTCGCTTTGTAATGGATGCCAAAGTTACTTTATGACAACCGCTGGGCTTTTCCTCCATTCTTCAAAAACTCCTTCAGTGATTTGATGCTTGTGCCTTAGAAGACCTTGTGTATCAGGGTTCATTTGGCTGTTCATGCGCAAAAGAACATTTCCAATCATACTGCGCTGGTCATGGAAAGGCACTGATCTTACGGATAAGTAGGTAAATATTGGTTAAACATTTATTTGTGCGGGGCTGAATTGACATGTTGGAAGATGAATGGCTAGCTTTCTTTGCAAGCAGTCTATTTGTTCCTTGAAACAAATCCTTCTTTACATTTTCCATGTACTTTCTGCATTGGCTCGTCCATCACAAGGAGCACGCTTGCTAAGAGATTTAACCCCAATGGATCCCCTAAAACAGAGGTCGGCAACCTGTACCTCTAGATCTGCATGCAGTTGTTTCACTCCTATCTTGTACCTCTCTTAGTCTGCCAATCTGTAATTACGCTTCAGCTGTGTGGGGTACATATATCCTGGTATTGAAGGACATCAAGTTTATAAATCTATTTAGCCTTCAGCGATAGTACATTTGTGAATCTCCGTTTGGACACTAGACAGCCAGTAAATGATGTATTGCATACCTAGTCTTGCAGACAAAATGACCTCTTTCAGTTAAATGTTATGTCAGCACAGTGTTACAGAAGTACAAACAACCTTGCTGCTAAGTAGCTGGGTGGCTACATAAGGTAAGGGAGGAAATTGGTGGCGTGGGGTTGCCCCCAGAAGAAATTTTAGAAGCAACCTTTATAAATGGCTAGAAAAAGCCCCTTCGAGAAGTTTTCAAGGAGTTGTTACATGTTCTAGTAGTATTTTCCATGAGTTATACCGCCTTCAAAGAGTTTACAGGAGTAGTGGCCACTCTGATATTCTATACTTATTTTAAAATTTCAGCGAGTTTAAGCTCTAATATTTTTATTAAATTAATTCCTATAACAAGGTGTGTACTTGACTCCAGCCTAGTTATGGGACAATAGGAGGCATTAGAGCGTATGACGAAAACAATATCATACAGAAGTTCTCTATTTATAGTTAGTGGAAATGTTATAAACTTCCTCCTCACAAAGGAGTGTTTAGTCATACCTCTGCTCCAACTAGATAACATTATAAGTTTAGATATGGTTGTTTGAGGTAGTTCAATGTAGCCAGGAAATTTGAAATGAATACAACATGCACAATGATGTATACCCAAAAGAAGCTCTTTAGTTCAAAATTATGACAAATGAGGAAAAAGGCTTCTATGGCACTTTACTGTTCTATGTCTGTTGTTCCGTCAACTTTCTTCTAATGGCTGTGAGCAAATAGCAGGGAAGCCAAGAGGGGGTGGTAGGGGCAGATTGCCCCAGGGCATAAAGCTCCAAGGGGACTCATAATGCCCATTGCTTCAAGATCAGAGGATCTTAAAAAGTAACCCAGCAGGAAATTTCAAAAAGCTAAATTCTGTACCTCAGACTTCTCTTGGTAGCCCTGCCCAATAGATATACAAAAAAGAAGGATGTCCGTTTATATTGAAAAATCATTGTGTTTATGTTGAACAATCACTCATATAGGCTGGATTCTACCTCTAGCAGCTAAAGCATACATGTTGTTAGCTAGATGATAAGCTAGGAGGAGACATTGGTAATGGATGTGAGGGAATGTTATCATTATAGAATTTGAAGTAATTACTCAAAGTATTTGAATTTCCAATCAAAATAAAGTTGATACTTCATAGACATACAAGTATCAGTCATTTACTGTACTATCATGACAGTCATCATAAAAGCTAGAGTCGTCCGTTGCTTGACAACATTGGTGACTCTTGGCGTTATATGAGGCATTAGATTAGCTAAATAAAGTTACATAATGTGTAAAACCATTATTACAAAAATATGCAGAAGACTGTATGACAATCAGAAACCACTCTAGTTTTAAAATTGATAATTCTGAATCTGCAGCAAAGATGGGACATTTGGGACAAGATAGCAAGTAATAAAGCAATTGATAGATTTATTAGAAGATGAGTGTCCATTGTTCAGATATTATGACGTGCATTAAGAAAGATCCATAATAGAAATTAGTCTTACAGGTCTTACATTGGCTGGGGTTTGCATTTCTACGTTGTATCAGATGTTTCATGCAATTGAAAGATGATATCAATAAACCACTGGCAGACACTGAAAACAATCATGGGGAAGAGGACAGTAGCTTTTTAAATGTCAATGCTGAAATCACAACTCAGTGCAGTCAGTACAAGAAGGTTTACTATTGAGGAGGGCAAAACCCCACCTCCTAATTAATGTAATTAATTAATCAAATCCGAGCAGTTGTGTGCGCCATCTTGTTGAAGGGAAAGAAGTGAACGGTGGCCTTTGGGTGAGAGTGCTAAACTGTACATTTTGTAGGAAACATCGTAACTTAAGTATTATTAGAGAGGTATTAAATGATATATGCTCACTATTTGGATAAATCTGAAGATCACATAATGTGCAGAACGGCGTGTTTGCTTATTTATAATAATTTATACTATTTTTGAAAAGTAGATGTTTCTCTCTTGTTCATTATCACTCGATTGATAAACGTGACACATCTTGCAATCTCATTATGAAAAACTGCATTGCAACAGCTTTCACTAATTGTATTAAAGGAGAATTAAGGATAGGACCCCGATATTCTAGAAGTCGTAAGGACCTAGAGTATCTGTACTAATCTGTGGTGCTACGCCACTGAAACTAGACACCAGCCTGTTAGGAAGGGGAAAATGCTGCTATGTGTTTTATTACAACTGTATGAAACAACCCATTACAAATTGTCTTTGAAATATAGCATAGGATATATTATGGAAATGGTGAGGATATTTTATGACAATGGTGAAAGAATTGATGTTGCATTCATATCTGCAGGGGTTACAAATTTTTATATATGGTTTTGTGGCTCAAGCCTACCATATCAAAACTGTTGCTACATGGTGCCCCACAGGAGAAGCTCCTCCTTGCCCTAGGGACCAACTTTTAATAATTTATTGACCTGCATAGAAGTTTTGAATAACATCTATACGCATATCATGGCAGGTTATAAAAATCCGTACACTTGTCTATTCTTCTACTATTACTAACAACATTATCAATATTATTAATGAGCCAGAAACAAAGCATCACTCCACCCAACATTATTGATATCATATAAGCGACATAGAAAGTCACACTGTTTTCATTTGTCAAATTGAAACTTGAAGCGTGTGGCCCATACCATATCCTATTTATCAGTATTTGTCCTTGAAGGGAAAAGAATTGCAGACGCTTAATGTAACGTGTCGTCTTACACATCGAAGGAAGTATATGAGGAGGCATTTAATTTTCAGGAATCAAGAGAGGTCGCCCTAATGGAAGGAATCTTTGATAAATGCAATGTAGAACTTGTAAAGAGTAATGTTGAAATATCCATACACGCAAATAGGCCCACATCAAAATTAGAGCTGTAAGCATAGGCAACATGAAAAAATGGGATTCAAAACGAGGTGAAATAAGCAGTTAGATGATCAAATTTAAATAGAAAATGAGGAAGAAAATGCTGTGATTGATAATACCTGGATTGCTTAGCACAGCATAGTATGAAATTTAAGAAAAGGTAGGATGAAATACAATAAGACATTTGAAACAATGCCAGAAAATAGTATGAAATATGACATAACAATTTGATAAATAAATAATAGAATAAATGAATTTTAGTTGGAAGACTGAATATTGCTAATTAGCTGCCCTTACTGAAACAAGCTACTATCCTTACATGGTCTATGTATAATTGCTTATATGCCTCTATTAAGAAGGAAAAATTGGCTAAATCCAAATAATTTGTATACAAATTAAGATCAAATTAGCATTAAAGGTTTGCAAAAATTAAGTACATCCAGCTTCAACCTCAATTTCACTAGTTCTTCAAAAACAGATTGCTTTTGAACTTTGTTTTATACAAAGTAAAAACACCTGCACAAAATATATTGCATATTGTATGTGATTGCAAGCTAATCACTAGCTTTTCACCACGGCCTGTCTCTGGGGGTTTGACTGTTCTGTTACACAGCATCATAAATGCAAATCTGTCAAATCAACTTAAATATACTTTACAAAGGCAGTACTTCATGGGGAGCAACATTGCCCTTTTCGTAGCACCTTTACTACAGCACAAATGGTGTCTTTTTAAGATGTAAGAGATATGACCAAAAAATCCTTCTTAAGGGGGATTGTGTTCCTATTCCCATCCATTCTTCTCATGAATACTCGATTCTTGTTTTCTAATGTTCTACCAAGTGCTACATCCAAAAGTGTTCTGGGGCTTTCCCTGAGCGTACGTACTTCTACGTCATCAACCACCCAAAATCTAAATATTCGAATCTACTGTTTGTCTCATTGTGCTTACATGTTGAAAGAATCAATGTTCTCAGGTCCTTAATAAACTTCACCCCCTTCACCCCCCACTTATCAAGTTTTTGATTTTTTTCCAACCCCACGGTCCTCCCGATTTTTTATCTTAAAGATAATGAATTTTTTAAACTTTTCATTTCATGTACTGTCTTTGTCAGTACTATTTACGCCATTTTTCCATGTCAAAATGGCATGCTTCTGTATGTATTTTCGTTTTAAGTTTTATAACAACCTGTCTCGTTTTCTCCATTATGTTACGACCATTTTAAGCCATTTCTCAAAGTCCAGCCCACCCCCGACTATTTTTACACCCTTATTTATTAACTTTTGGTAGTTTTTCCGACACACCCATTTATTAGGAACCCCATTCATTTGGCACATGAAAGTAAATTACCCAGAAATATAACTTTCACAGTTTTGTATAAAAATCCATATGAACTTATATATAGCCATAGAAGCTGGTTATATTCATCTAGGATGCTGTAGAAATAATCAGTGTCTAAGAATTAAATCAGTATATGTACGTTCTTTGAGGAGCCCATTAACAACTTGTACGATTTTGTATGCCTTTTAAAGCCTTTTGGGTGCCCCTCCCCTCTACAGAGTGTCTGTAGTTTAGAATGGCCCCTTATCATTTTAGTAGTTCCTGGAGTTGTCCCTAGGAAATTTCGATCCGTTCGCGTGTATACGGCCTCTTTCTTTCCACAAGAATATTGTCATTCACTTATAGCTTACAACAACTAAAATATTATGTACCATAATGGAGACACTTAGCTATTACCTCCAACTGAGGTACTTCCAAGTTTTGTATAGTTACATGAAAAGCTGGTGGCCAGCCGTGCCAGAAGTAGCCAAGCACCCATTGTTCCTATCATTAGGTACCCTTCAAAATTCGAACTACCTACATCCTCTTATTAATCATTTTCTACATCAGTCTCTTGTGGTGCCACTGGGGTTCTCGGTTCCAATAATTTCTATTCTAAATAAAATGCTTAAGGGACAAAGGTATATTTGTCAGAGAAATTTCACACAAAATTGTAGAGGAAGTCCATCATTAAGATCGGGCAGACACCCTGATTTATTACTTAATTTCAATACAATATTTACTGCCTAAAAGCCACAAACATAGCTGTTGTGTGATTCTCCGATATTGTGATGTTTCTGCCATCTTGGCCTTCTGAAAGATGGTAAATGCGCAGGCGCGCATTGTCATTCCTCTCTCGGATAAACAGGAACACTTTCGCAGCATGAAGGGAAGACGTGTTCTCGTGTGGTGGAAGGAAAGTTTATAGAGAGAGACGTGCTGCAGGCTGAAGGGAAGTTGATTATATATTTTCCTCATTGTCGTGTACTACTGTGTACGTTTATCTACTTAAGGTAGAGTACAACTGTGTACGAATATCATTTAAACCGTAGGTAGAAAATAACTGTATTATTCCTACGGTTTAGGACTGTTTGTTACAGTTCGTATGGTGGCGTTAGGAGGTAACAGGGGGAGGCTTGGAGGTCACCGTTAAGATTTGATCACAAGCTATCCCGGCCTTTTTGTCATTTTATGTCAAAGGAGGGTGAGAGGGGTACTAGCCCCTTGGGGGATTCCAAGGGGGGAGTCCCGGGCCCATCTGGGGTCGGCCAGTCTGATGCTGGTATTTCATTTGAGGCACCCCAAGTGGTGGGGCAGGGCATGGTAATT
>WIPJ01001842.1:22061-41485 GCA_018155075.1 Cassiopea andromeda
CATTCTTCTATTTATAGTTTGTTGTAAATGGACGTTCATATCTACCTCTCAGTTTGCATGTGAGACAAATTACACATTACTTAACAGTATGCTCTCATGCACTAACATTGTTTCTTTTGCCATGCTGCTTTTCTAAAAGCACAATGGACACTAATCACATTGGTTACCATATATTTTATTATCGTACTGATTTTAGCAATAATATGCAACTCTTTTGTTGATTTTGTAATTACCATTGTTAAAACTTTTTGCTATACATGATTTTCTAAGTTAAGTGGTCAAGAAGGACTGTCATCACAAGATTCCATTCTGGGGCTGGTTGGAATTGCTTATTTATGACTTGAGTTGATTTTGCTTGCAGAAAATGAAAAACAAAGGTCTCTGATTGGATCATAATCAACTCTCTCTCTTCTCGACGGGAAGGTCATTACTGACCAGCCGTGACACTTTCCACAAAACTCCGCCAACGATTTCTGTCTTGAGCTTGTTCTAATAAACTGGCCATGCTGATGTTTGCAATGTTCTTCACGTTGTCAGACATTACGGTTTTGGGTCTTCCATGGCCCCTTTTGCCGATAACTGTACCAAATAGCAGATCTTTTGTTATGCAGGATGTTCTGGCTATATGTCCTAGGAATTTCAATTTCCTTTTGTTGATCTTGTCCAGTAGTATACGGCAAGGCCCAATCTTCTCTAAAAACCCATTGGTTTGTACGTCTGTCAACCCAACTAATCCAAAGGAGTCTGCAATAGCACCACAATTCAAAAGCAGCAATCTTGTTTGTATCAACATTCTTCAAGACCCAACATTCAGCCTCATATGTTGCAATTGGAAGTAAGAGTGCCCGAAGGAGTCAAAGCTTTCTGTATTGTGATATGGATCTATCTTTCCATATATTACTTAGCCCAATCATCACGGTCTTTGCAATTGCGATGCGTTGTCTGACTTCATTGCTATCATCCAGTGTGTTTGTGAGCAGTGCGCCCAAGTAGTTGAAAACTTTGACAGTTTTTGACATTTTGATTGTTAACAGTTAAACTTTCATTGTTTGGAGACTTTGTCACTTTCATGACTTTTGTTTTGCTAACATTGAGGAAGAGTGCTGCCGCTTCACTGGCATTCTTCACCTTGTTGGTCAGGTCTTGAAGTTCTTGCATAGATTTTGCAACTAGGACGATGTCATCAGCATATCTGAGGTTGTTGACTAATTTCCCACCAACTGCTATTCCTGTTGGATGATGCTCCAGTGCTTTTCGCATGACATGTTCTGCATAGATGTTAAAAAGATGAGGTGACAAAATAGATCCTTGCCAGACAGCTTGGCCAATCTCAAAGCAACTGTTATTCCATGTGTGGTTCATACTGTTGCTTTCTGGGACATGTATAGGTTTCTTATAAGATCAATTAGGTGTTTCATGAAACCCATCTCTGCCATAACATTCCAGAGGACTTCATGCACTACAGTGTCAAAGGCTTTTCTGTAGTCGATGAAACAGAGGTAAACATCTGTTCCAACCTCTCGGTTTTTCTCAAGCAGCATTTTCAGATTCAGTATTTGGTCACTTGTACCTTTACCTGGTCTGAAACCAGCCTGCTCCTCAGCTATTTCGGAATGTAACCATTCCTGCATCCGGTTTGCGATGATCGAGGTGATTGTCTGATTGTTGCTACATTCAGATGACGTACATACATCATAATCAACAGACGTAGGGATTGTTGCAATTCATGTCCACAAATGACCCATCTAAATCAATGCACTATCTGAGTTGGGCATCCATACCACGAAAGCTAACACTAATCTAAGTGTTTCTTTGATTTCTCCATGAGTTAGCTACATACTTTTCAACAAGCTTCCCTAACTTTACTTACGTTTTCACTGACTTCTTCAAAAGATAAACGTTCTTCTAGGTTTTCGAGGTATAAGAGCAACCATTTCATTGAAACAGAGAGAGAATGGAATTTGGTAAGGAGCAAGTACACAGGATATCTAGCAAAGCATAAACATTTAGCAACCTTTATATACAAAACAGTAAGCGGTGGATTGCAACATCTTACGCATCTCCGTATTATAAACAGTAGAATTTATTAGAAGTCCACCCATTTACATGCAATACGGAGAATATACAATGCAGTTGCAAAAGACAATGCTTTCAGCGTCATTAACTCAAACTCAAGCTTAATTTTGCAACATAAATGGCAATGATATATCATAATACATGACTATATAAGAAGTATGACCATTCCAAGACAATGCATACATCACAAGGATTATGTTCTACCTTCATTGCATTCATGATCACGCACATGATGCATGACTGGCATACTCACCATCATATAAAAGGAATTTTAAATTCAAGACATATAGTACCTTATTTCACCAAAATATCACTAAAGCAAATACCTTGTTAATCCCTCGTCTTTAATGCAGTATACCAATTTAGGCCAAATCTTGCTAGAATGCATTCAATCTTGGAAACAAACAATAAGAATAATATACATTGGCAGTCACTTCTATACTTCAATATCACTTTATGTTGAATGTATATCTTAATACATAGTTGCAATCCCGCTGGCAATTAGATGGCTGGCAGTTAGATGGCTTGCAGGTATAAGAACTCATGTACATGCTCGAATTCACTCAAAGCTTTTCTGTCCACTAACTTCAATATATGCTCCACATACTTTTAAAAGGATTCATACACATTTATCACAAAGTTATTCCTTGACTTTCCCTAACCTTTTGGGTAGAAATGATGCCTTTCTCCCTAACTTTGTTTGCAAAACTACCATATTTCTTCTGACCTTAATGAGTAGGTACTAAACAATCAATAATTGCATCAATAATTGCAAAAATAGGCCCATATAGAACTTAACTGGATAGGAGAACAGAAAAGGACGTCCATAAAACGCTGGATGTATTGTTATACTACATATCTGTGCTAATGAATCTAAAGTATTTTGCCATCACTAGTCATTCAAATTTCTTTAAGCTATGCTCTGTGGCTATTTATATGTGGTTGGGGGAGGAGGGCTAGTAGACCGCAAAGCTAGTAGAGCAATAAATTACAGGTATGACTATCAAAAACATAGTTCATGCAGTCTAGAAAACTCCTTCAACATTGACGTTTCCTTTGAAAAGTACTTGAATTTAAATTTTTTCCTGAAAGGTCCTTGAACATGGGGAAAATTCCTCGTGGTATATGAAATTGTCCTTGATGCTAAAAATATTATTATGTATGATTTTAAGTGAATTATTGCTAAAATGCTTGTTCATTGAGCTGGGTTTTGTGAACAACCCAAACTGTGGCCCAGAGCTGAATCATTATAAAACAATGAAAAAAGACTCAGTGAAAGAAATTGTTCTGCCTAATTTCACTAAAGTAATACACAATCTGTGTCATTGCTAAACTGTTTGCTCTTCTTTGTTCATACAATATACGATTATTGTCTGTGCCCTTGAAAATAACAAAATCAACTTTTAAAAGTCCTTCTCTTTTTTGTTGATAAACGTGTACCAGCCATGCCAAAGTCTTTCAACATCTTAGATATTTGCTAACACGAAGTTTCTACTATACAGCCTACCATGGCTGGGCATAGAGAAAACTTTGCAACAGTAAAGGTCCTCAAAGGGCTGAAAAGCGCAATTTTGATATTCCTTTTTCAAACAGTCAGTACCTCATATATGAGTTGTTATGATAATAATCAAAGCAGAATTTACAGAAGATGTAATGCGAGCTAAAACCCCAAGGCTTGTGTTCTGTTTTCTCTTGAGGATGATTCAATTTGCAAGGAGACTATTTGATAGAAGCAGTGGACACTTAAGGATTTATTGGGGGCACAAAATGTCTTGCGAAAGCCCAAGCACGTGCCATTCAAAATTCATTCCAGACAATCTCACTATCATGTTTCCGAATGGAGACATACGAGTTTGAAGGCTACAAATGTGGGAGCATGGAAAGGAATGAAACGATAAGGAGGGTCTGGGGGCTTCCCCCAGACAACTTTTTAACGGCATTATCTCTGAACTACTGCAAACTGTCCCTTTGCAAAATAAAAACAAAACCTGTGTCTCAGTAGGCTGGGTAGTTGAGCTAACTACTGTCAACTAAGAAGAGGGGGCTTCAGACCCTATGTTTGCGGACCACTCATCTCAAAACAACAAATTTTCTAAAGTTAATACTTCTACTAACCGAAGTACATAGCTAGATGTGATTACACGTGATAGGATGTGTCTAATTGGCCACAAGTGTGACTAATTAGATCCAAACATCATCATTTACTTGAAGAGTCCCAGTAGGATAACAAACTCTTTCTGTCTACACAAGACTGGGTTTTGAGTCTTGATGTACATAGATTCCAAACCACTGGAATAAATAGACAATCTTGCTAGGCAAATGAATCAAAAATCATCATCTGTATATGTTTGGGTGCACTCTGGACGTTTCATTAGGTGTTGTCCTATGGCCGACTCACAATTAATTTTAGATTGTTCCTGGATTCTTTCTGGATTCTAGACTAGCTAGAAAGCAATTGAGACATGATTGAAAAGTAGAATGTAAACTGCTTCTAACAATAACCATGGTTATTACTGGGGTGGTTCCCTCTCTCCACAAAGTGTGTACGGGCCTGTAAACATATACCATGACACACAAGAATCGCCTTGATGTTAGAAATGGCAAAGAATACAGATTGCAAGCAGAGTGAGGACAGAATTTACACTTTTGGTGGCCTAACATTATACCCCTGATAACATAGATATTCAGAAAACTTGTCATACAACATGCTAAAAATTTTTCCCTGACTTACCCTGACCTTTAAGAAAACATTCCTTGAATTTCCCTGACTGTCCCTGGCCTACTCAAATATGTTTTACAACTCTTGACAAAACATTTTCAGAATTAAGCACCAGCTTCAACAATAATGATCAGGCAGTTATATGTCCAATGGCTGATGTTGTTTTTAATAGAGTACCAAAAGATGATAGCCTTAATCATGTTTGTAAATTGTACAATGTTGATGAGGAAATTCTTTGTACTCAGAAAAAGATTGATATCAGGTATGAAAAAGAGAAGACAGAGACTGCACACAACAGTGCTGTTAGCCTTGCAGAAATTCTTTGGGGCAACAACCTTTGTGTGTGCTGCCAGAATTCTATAGGACTGAATTTGGCAACAAGCCCTGCAATTTCATGTTCTGTGGACCGGTCATTCAGTGGGCTAAGACGGTTGAAAATGTATTTGTAGTCAACAATGGGGCAAGAAATACTAAGCAGCATTGTTCTAATGACTATTGAAGGAAATATAGCAATCAAATGTTTGAACATGATATTGATATTGAAACATTTCATCAGTATATTAATATACAGTTGTCATTCTTGTCATTATTCATCTTTGGCTTAAGCTAAGAGTATACATGTAACAGAAGTTTATAATGTGTGACTTTACTGGACACTCATTGAAGATTTACTCTTCTTGTATTTCGATGCACATCCAATGGCAAACAAATATCACATTAATCCTAATAGAAAAGTTCTAAATTTGAGCACACATTTAATGTCATTTTGCAAAATATGACTAGCAAATACCTGTTATCACACAGTTATCATATCTGTTATCATAAGCTCTCTGAAATGGCATCACTTCATTGTAGGCAGGAGATTTGCTAAGACATCTTCAGTCCTGGAAATGAAATGCAATATGATCAGTATAGATTCCATGATGTACAAAAACAATAGAAGAAAGTGTTTGGGATCATATGAACATGTGGCAAAAAACTGTATGGCCTAAACATCACATACAACATTGAGCTTCTGGCTGAGAATGAAAATAATTGATACGGACATTTTAAAAACAATCAGCTAAATATTGGCTAACATCAACAAATCTTCCTTAACTTTGTTTCCAAAAGTCTATCCTTTTCCCTGACCCATTCTGAAAATCCGACTTTTTCCACGTGCTCTTACTGCCTGGTTTTAATATATTGTAATTAATCTCTGGTCATCACAGATATAAAAAATCCTGATGATCATGGTTCATTGCTGAAGATGGTTGAACAAGGAGCATGTCTTAGGGCCAAACATCTTAGAATGGAACAGAAACTTTCATTCTATGTGTAGTGGGTTCCATTGAGAGAATTAGAGGTGAAAACACATATCTTATCCACAATTTTACTTTAGAGGAATACAAAGTATATTTCCCAACACAAGAAATGCAGCAAAATCATTCATTATGTTTTATATAAATCATATATTATTTTGTAAAATCATTCTATTATTCTTATCCATAAATGGTAAAATTCATAACCAGCACAAGAGTTTGTCATCAAACTTTTATCAAGCCTAAAATTTTTGGACACAGTATTAAGTTTGTCAGTAAATTCATCTTATAACTACTTTATTTACTGGTAGATTAGTTTTGTGAAGTATTAAACATTCACAATGTGAAGTGATCAGGATGAGTATTGGAGCACCTAAAATATAATTTCTGCCCAAAAGAGTTGGAAGATCTGAAACAAATCATAAAATTGCACATTTTTCTTTCTGCAAAGTTGAAAAGAGATATTTTCCAGGATTGTGAGGCCACGCCCCAGGACCCCTCTTCATATCTTGATGACACTATAAATAGTATTGATTACATTGTAGCAAATGTAAATGACATGGTCATAAAAGAATTTGTGATTGGAGAACCAAACCCATCCCTTTCCCCGTATCTCTAGTAAGCACTTTCTCTATATTCAGGTGTGGCTAACACAATCTTTTGTCCTCTACACTATGCATCATCCTCAGGTCAAATTAGATATTCATGAGAGATCATTTAGTCATTTAATTTGAGGTTGCATGAATCTTCCAATAGCAGCCTCGGCACATAGCTTATACTACTCAAATTGCACCCTATTTAAATTCTATTTCCAAAACTAGTTGGAAAATAGCATTTTCCAGGCATTTGAAGACTTCAGATTTTAATATGATCCAGTGAGAGACAGCCAACCACACTACTGTCCTGTACCAAGTTTGTGGTGATTCCTTTGTGGCCTCTGTAATAAAGTACTTGAAGGGGCATAAATGGGTAGCTGGTCTGCAGATATGAGCGCTCTATGTAGCAACAGTAATAATATGAAGTATTGGTAGGTTAGCTTTTGCCTAGAGAACAGATTATAAAAGCCACATCATATTACTGACATTATAAATGCAGGGATGTAACTGGACAGAGATTTCCTCTGGAGTGAGGGGGGATTCCATAGTGACATAGCCAATTGTCGAGATGAATCTACTATCACAGGGCTGGCCATAAGAAAGTTGAATAGGATACAGAGGGTGGTTACGGATGACAGAATATGTACCAACAAAATCTGACATAGTAATGGTGTTGAACATTGGGGTTTGGAGGCTTGACTCCAGAAAGCTGTTTGACCTAGGCCCCTCTAAAATGTCAGAAAATGCCCTTCTACTAAATAGCATGCTCTTTGTTTATCACCTAAATATCTAATCAGAAAGAAAACTTCATTGGAAAAAGAACCACCATTCCCAAAAACTGAACTTATGGCTCCAATAACGTTGAAACTTTATTTGGGAAATGCAGCAGTCAGTGGGAGTCCTATGGGAGGACCAGGGGGCCCAGCCCCCCAGAGATTTACTTGGCCCCTTTGTTCGCCCCCCACTTTTCTAGAGAAGTAAAATATTTTCAATATTGAATATACTGTTTACTGCAGGTACTTGTGAATGTGGAAGATGTACAAGAAATGAGCATGATACTTCTAGGTTGCTACCGCTTTCCTTGCATACATACACCCTCTAGATTTACCATGGCTTGCTTACTATATTAAATAAAGACATAAAGAAATTCTAAAAGACAGGCTTTCCAATCAAACGAAGAGAAAGAAATAGCGATCACAGCTGTGCGTAACTTTTTGTAGCTTAGGATAGGAAAAAGTAAGGCGGATGTGTAGATTAGTCATGTATCGTTTTCCAAACAATTTAAACATAAAACGAAAGTACTCAGCACGCTGTTTAAGATTAAACAGCGTGCTGAGTACTTTCGTTTGATGTATAAATTGTTTGGAAAACGATACATGACTAATCTACACATCCGCCAAATCTAATACATATATTTTATTGCTATCACGATATCCAAGGTTATTAGCCAGCAATTATCAACGCTAGCATAAACACAATAGTTTATCGAGATTTCCAACAAGATTGCCCTTCACATATAATTTGTTTTCAAATGGCGAGCTATCAACAATCATAGTTTGGCCTGGAACTCAGCCACCTTGAACTTAGAATACAGATCAGCATCGGCAATGTTCTACATTAGTAGCAATCGTGCACTTACCTCCTTTTTTCATAATCCTGAACCTGGTAGGTAACTCACAGCTTTCCGTTTTAGAGCAAACGTGAAATGCAATTTGCAAACTGATTGCTCATTTCGAACCTTCCTCTTTCACTTTGAGAGTCCAAGTCCAATTCATAACAAAGAGAGCAATGAACCATTCAACTTCCTTCTTTTCAACAACAATACAAAATCCAATCACAAAAGAAAGTCAAAGCCCCGCCTGACAACTACTCCCTTTGTTCCTAGCTCAGGATAGCAAATCTAATCTTTATATATTATTGCTATCACAGTATCCAAGGTGATTAGACAACAATTATTAAAGCTACCATAAGCGATCTCAGTCTTGAACTCAGCCAATTTGAAATTGCAATACAGATTAACATCGGTAATATTCTACATTAGTAGCAATCATGCACTTACCACCTTCTTTGTTAATCCTGAAACTGGTAGGTAACTGACAACTTTCCTTTCTAGAGCAAAATGTTTAATGCATTTTGCAAACAGGCTGCGTGTTTTGTACTTCCTCTTTCACTTTGAGAGTCCACGTCCAGCCCACAAAGAGAGCAATGAACCATTCAACTTCCTTCTTTTCGACAACAATACAAACTCCAACCACAAAAGACAGGCAAAGCCTCGCCTGACAATTATTCCCTTTGTTTGCCAATTTTATTTTAGTCAATAGATTCATTCAAAATAGGGAACTGGATATTATAGTTGTCTCTCGGCAGGGACGTAAAGTACTGGCTCGAATTAGTGGATCGTAGAAGAATAACATTCTGATTATGACCGAGTATTCATTTGACATTAATACAACTTGTGTACCTATGATAGGGTATAGTTATTTAAAAGGTTGATTCTGCATGCCTGACATACATTTTGAAAATTTTTGGAGCCATACGTAATAACCAAGGTAGGCTTTGCACAGTATTGTACAAATAGACATTAGATATGGAAATTAATAATCTATGATGGAAGTTATGCTTTGTATGTAAAGCACAAACTGACTTAGGAAATTAGAAAGTCCGTTACAATTGAGAACGAACATGGTTTTGTGGGAGGAGCCCCAAGAAAACTTTTTCCTGGCCACGCCCTTTAATTTCTGCCATTCTGAGCTTTACTACACTCTCTTCTTATTTCAAAAGAGCCCACAGTTAATTTGAAATTTAGCAAAGTTGCAGACCCCGAACATTTTTGGATTGGTTGGCCTAGCCTTCGTGGTGTCTTGCATATTCTTCTAGCGGCCTTCTTAATTAAAAATCTATGCTGGAAGCTATGCTTTGTATGTAAAGCACAAAATGACTTAGGAAATTAGAAAGTCCGTTGCAATTCAGAAAGAACATGGATTTGTGGGAGGAGCCCCAAGAAAATTTTTTCCTGGCCACGCCCTTTAGGCTATTGGATAAGTTGGGAAACTCCTTCTCAGCTTCGTCATCTATCGCGAGCCTTAAGGAATATGTATGGTGGCCCATCAGTATCATGAAATTTTCGCCGAAATTTTTCTTTATAGTATACTGAAAATATTTTGCGATTACATTATTTCATAGACGGGAAAAAGTTTTATTCTGTTTTGACTGAATATTTTTGCGATTACATTATTTCATGGATGGAAAAAAAATTTTGTTGCAGTTTTTTTATTTCCATCGTATTTTTGTGTTGGCTTACATAAAAATATTTTTGCACTCCGAAAAAAAACTTACCTGTGTCCCATGAGTATCAGTATCATTTTTATAACGAGGCTAGACCAATAGACTTCCTACGCCGGTCTATACCAGTATTTGAGTACACGCTGAGCATGGCATCTGGATGGAAGACGGACACAACATTGGTATCAGATCTAGAGAGGTATGTTCAGGAAAATCTAAGGAGACCCGAGATCTTAGATTTTGTAAAGCGAGATTTTCCATCCTACCCGTGGAGCTTACCAACGCTTGCAAGGAGACTGAGTTACTTCAAAATATCATATATAGATGCTAGCCTTGATGTGGAAATGGTGAAGAATATTGTAAAAAATGAGCTCTGTGGCCCTGGAAAATTGCTTGGATATCGGGCGATGACACAAAAGTTGCGAACAGTACATGGAATTAAAGTTCCACGCCACCTTGTACACAATATCCTATTTGATTTAGATCCAGATGGACTCCAAGGCACAGCCTTCAAAACAAACGAAGAAGGACAAAGGAACCTTTTACATCAAGAGGGCCTCTTTGGGTTCTTTCTGTGGACGGCCACGACAAGTTGTGTGGCTATCAGAATTGGATGTTCCCATTAGGGTTGTATGGTTTCATTGATACTTTTTCTAGAAAGGTATTATCATTAACTGTGGTTTTTTCCAACTCAGATCCAAGAGTTATTGGTAGGCTTTACTTTGATCTCTTGTACAAAATAAAAACATTACCTGTATTCATAAGGATGGATAAAGGGACTGAAACAGGGAAGATGGCAGCCATGCATAGCTACCTAATGTCCAAACAGGATTTCTTTGAGAATCCTGTTGACTCAGTTGTCTATGGGCCTTCAACTATAAACAAAATCGAAAGATGGTGGAGGGATCTTCATGAACGCTTGGAAGCTTACTTCAAACAACAGCTGAAGACCTTGTTAGAACAAAGGGATTATGACCCTTGTGATGAAATTGACAGGCAGCTACTTGGATATGTCTTTATCCCTGTTTTGCAAAGGGAATCAGATAAATTTGTAAGCATCTGGAACAGTCACAGAATAAGAGAACAAGCAAACATGTGCCTACCTACTGGGGTTCCAGATCATTTATTCAATTTTCCTGAACAGTATGCAGGCCAAAATATGGGAATAGAGATCACAAATTATCAACTTCAAGAAGTTGCTGAAGTGTCTGGAGTCCTTCACATAGGCAATTTCATCACCAAGTCATTACATCAAATGTGTCAGCAGCATTTACCCCATCCTGAAAATTTACCGTGCAGTGAGACTATGAATGCTTATTTATTTTTAAGAGAAAAACACAAGCTGATCTCAATCAAGACACACTAGGACATGATAATAGCTTTGAATAATAAAGAACTATAAAAATTGAACACAACACTTTCTTTGTCTGCAATATTTCAGTTGTATTTTTGTTATCTCTGTCCTTTAAATTCATCATCTTGCAAAATTCATTGCACTTATGAAATGTGAAGAAGGTTTCAATGGCATGTGTAGAAAGATTCCCTGCACAAAATCTTAACTCCCCTTCTTCTTCAAGTAAAACTGTGGATGCAACTGTGGATCACATAAGGCATATCTAACTCCTTGAATATCTAATACCATGATTTGATCATTTGTAGCTTCAAATGAATAGTGCACAAAGCACTCAGCCTTAGCAACAATAATTCTGTGATCTTCTGATGTGGCTTCAATTATAAGGCCATTTTTGTTGAGGTACTTTGTAAAAGTCCCGGGGATATACTCCTCAATGGTAACTGGAGTATCTCCAATCCTGGAAAAAAATACGTTTTTGTAACGATAACATTCCCCAAAGTTTTCAGGGGCTTTTTCCTAAAGGACATAGCTATACTTCTTGCAACTGCATTCATTTGGACCTGCTTACGTGTATGTTCAGCAACTGTTATGTTGAATGTATGGGTTACTTGAGACATCATGTCCTCTTTTGTTTCTTTTATTACCCACTTTGAGCACACTGATTTGTCATTTGAGGTAGCAAGAAAGGCATTTCTAAAGCCTCCTTCAGCAAACTTTTGGTTATCCTTCAAAACTGTAAGGCTTGGGCATGTCTCCCATCTTTTTGCAGTAATATCATAACTTTCTAATGTCAGTGTGATTTAGGTCACATCAGGTGGTTTCACTAACTTTGCTGCATGCATCAGATCAGCAATGCAAACTGATTTAGGAAATGCTGTGGATGAAGTCTGTGGTAATTGATTGTCAACTTGGTCTTTCCTTGACTCTGATGCAACACTTTCATGTTTGCAGATTTGGCCTTGCCACTGAAATTGGCTGCTATTGCCACAAAACGCTTCTTTTTGATACCCTGTCCTTTCTTTGTTACTCCACTTTCAAGAAAGCGTATAAAATAGACCTTTTTGTTGGCAACTTGCTCAGTGAGATAGCATGAAGGACCTCTGTCCCCAAGGAGAACATCGCACGTTCCAGGTGCTTGATCATAAAACTTTTCACATGCCTCTTTTATGTTTGAAATTGAGATCTCACCATATCCAGAGAAGTCCACAAAATCTCTTGTGTCTAAAGGCTCATACTTTTTTAATTTGTTTGGCACTGTGCTCATTCTTTGCACCAGTATACTTTGTGGAGACGTCGCTGTCTTTGCTTTACCTGCCCCACGCCTCTTTGCAGCACATTCTCGCTCATATTTTTCCCAAGTGCGCTTAGACATTGTTGTTTTAACTTTAAGCAAAAATGAAATTTTTCAGTTGAACGAGTCGAACAAGAAGAGTGCGAGCATGTGAACATTACACTGTAACGAGGCTTCGCGCTTCTAGCCTCGTTATAAAATGATACTGATACTCATGGGCCACAGGTAAGTTTTTTTTTCGGAGTGCAAAAATATTTTTATGTAAGCCAACAAAAAAATACGATGGAAATAAAAAAACTGCAACAAAATGTTTTTTTTCATCCATGAAATAATGTAATCGCAAAAATATTCAGTCAAAACAGAATAAAACTTTTTCCCGTCTATGAAATAATGTAATCGCAAAATATTTTCAGTATACTATAAAGAAAAATTTCGGCGAAAAATTCATGATACTGATGGGCCACCATAAATATGAACTACTAAATCTGTAAAGTGCATATTTGAAAGTCATTTGAGGTTGTTTTAAATTTAAGGAGGCTGCTACAAGAATTTGGAAAACACCATGAAGGCTAGGCCAACCAATTAAAAAATGTTGAGGGGTCTGCAACTTTCCTAAATTTCAAATTAACTGCACGCTCTTTTTATATTACGTTTTCTTTTAAAACGTTTTATTAAGATGTATTAAGAAACATTTAGGTTTAGCGAAAAATTAAGTATTCGTTTAAAAGGCAAGTTTATCTGCATTAATCGAGTCAACAAATACCGATCACGGCTTTTGGCTTTCCAGTTAAAGGATAATTATTCGGAAATTTTGTGTTCATATTGAAATATGCCTTTATCAAGGAAAAATATTCGAAGTGTTGTTTTTGATTTTCCAACTGCTATTGAATTTCCAAAGCATTGGGGAACAGACGTAACACCCCCAACGCGAATAGAACTTGAATTAGCTTCTTCGATTCATTATTGGTGCTTTCGCAATGCACGGCTGTAGTTCATCAATTGTGTCCTCAAAGACAGATTTTGCCTACATTTTAACCATTGCCTAATAAAAATTTAATTAACGACACTCTTGATAGGGATGCTTCTTGGATTATGTTCTGTACCTAGGAAGGAGGATTTTGCACTGTTTGATAATGACCTTAACCATTAACTGTTGGTCGGGAATGGTAGAAAGTTCAGGAAATAGGGGGTTATAAGGGCTTGTCCCTAGAAAAGAAGAATTTTTTAGGGCCACGCAATGGCGGCCTCTCTATTTCTGGTAAGAGCGATCAACAACTTTGTAGCTCCCCTTTCACCGAATATTAATATGTGTCATGGTAATTCATTTCATTTCATTTCAACTATTTTGGGACGGTGGTTCTTCAGAACTGATGGTTTGCAAGAGGCCTTCCCTAACATAAATTTCACAATAAACATGCAATTTCTAATATCAAGTAAAGTGGACATGAAATGATCCTATAAACATTACTCAATAATCAAACAATCTAAAGTACTAAAAACGCTCCTTAGTAACTAAAAGGGATATTAACTATAAAATATACTGCATCATAAAAAGGCAACTTAAGTTTTAAAATGACTATGTGCTAAAATCATTTCTTAGTACTGGTCATGGATGATACCTTCCTTCCATTAATAGAGAGACCATTCCAAGATTTAGCATCTCTGAAAGAGAAATGTTTTTGGCCAGTTTTCGAACTTTTTTTAGGTATTCTGAAATCAGTTATTATGTTTCTTAAGCTGTAACGTTAAGGGCATTATTTACGCAGAAAAATGGAAATCGATAAATATGTGGGCAAACAAGAAAAATATTCTTGAGGTCGCGTGCTTTAAAAAGTTGGAAAACATACTTTTGTAAGTAGGGCGAGCATTATGTTTATTGGTGATCTCTAGTCAAAGAAGAAATACCTCTCCACATTGGAGATTTTCAACTTAGGTAGTTTAGCTCATGACTTTCTATCTCAGCTAACTATACTTGCTTTAAGTTAACTTAATGCTTCTCCATCGCTAAGATATCCGAATTGGGAGAATTGAAGCCTATTAGGAAAAAGCTATGTCAGCTATACCTTATCCTAAATGATTCAATTTTCCGACTGCCATCAGATTTTTAGACTGCTTCGCTTCCTTAAAAAAAATTGCATGTGCATTGGAGTAATAAAGATAGTTTCACAAATTATACTTCTTTGTCCAAATCAGGTTCTCCTCCTGAGAATCAAGTTTAGTGATAAGATCATGAAAATTCTTAGACGTTTCAGAGTTAGTCATCTCAAACAATTTTCTGAGGGCACGCCTGCAGACTCCCATGTTCCCCACCATCACTATGAAAGCTTATCTTGTCAAATAATCTTTCGTCAATTGGGCGAAGATTGGTGGCATGCAAACATTTCAATTTTTGAATTAGATTCCTACATAAACGCTCCTCCCTCCACTTGGATCCAGATTTTTAGACTGCTTCGTTTCCGTAAAAAATTTGCATGTGCATCGGAGTAATAAGGTTAGGTTTCACAAATTAAACTACTATTTCTGATCAGGTTCTGAATTCCTGCATAAACGCTCCTCCCTCCAATTCTGCTCAGCTGTCTTGGGACATGCGTTGTAATAGTAAATTTTCACGCAAGTCTTTAAATAAAACAACAATCGACTTTCATCAGTCGGAAATTTTGAGGTCTTCTCTCTACTAAAAATCTCAGTCAATTTACCTTCTTGATATCTTCCATAAATGTCTTTCTAAATTTATCAGTTTTATCATTGCCAGACCTGTCAATACATGCTTGTAATGAAATCCTTGTTCAGAAGCTGAAGAAATTTGCTTGCGAATGTATATAGTGACGTTCCTCTTTCATGCAACAATAAATCAAAATAAAAGTAACTTCATCATATCTACTGTGCCAGATACAAGATAGATTAATGGAGCAGGAGCTCTCGAGAGCCCCTAAGTATTTGACTTGGTGAATTTCTTGGCCATTGAAGGTTGGTGCCTTCGAGGCAATTTGCAAGTTGTACAGAAAGTTGCATGTTATTTACGGTAAAATAAAACAACACATACTATACTCCTATAAATAAAACACTACAAAATACTACTGTAGAAGTCGTACTACAGCTGCACTTCCACCTGTCCTTGAAGTGAACTTCCCTATCTAGCTGGTATCTGCTTTGGTGCCCTTCTTGGAAATTCGCTGTTCACTGGCAAGGTTTATCTAGTTGCCCTTTACTTGAGCATTAAATTTGTCTGATTCAGCGCCTTTTTCTATTCTCCCGCGCCCTTCACAATCTTTCGCTTGGGAGAGGACACATATCCCGTCCCCCAGCAAGGCCAACACGGGACATGCCCTTCAAAACGGGTTGCATTGCTATATAGCTTGTTTTCGTCATGGAAATCTAAATGAAGAAAGAGAAACTGATCCTTCAACGTAACCTCATTGAAGTTTTATTTGAAGACTTAGAAATAGAAAGGCAAAAGCTCCGCCGATGTCACCTTCATGCTTTCGAATGTTTGTACACCAACACCAAGGACAAATAATTTGATAAAAGTATGCGAAAGAGAAAACATAACAGATAGTGGATAAAAACTCGGTAGTTCTTTTTATAGAACTAAAGATTATACGATATTTTTAATATGAAGACACAAAAACAAAATGAAATGTGCTACATTAGAGCGCTACTGTACGACTTTCTCTTCGCAGAGCTCTTCACATCAGGGTTCATGCACTAATTGAAAGTATACATGCAAAGGAGGTGTGGGTGAGCAATTGACCCTCTTCACTAACCCTATCAAATATGATAAAGCTGCATTGACTTATAAGATATTGAATAACCGATGCTCTGCACCTTTTTAACCGAAAATTTACTGTAAGATCTAAACCATCAGCATATTGTACTAATCATTATCATAATATAAACATTCCATGAAAAAATTTAGAATTTTCCAAAGTTAGTTCCTACTATGTGGCGACTGTCTTGTAGGATTGGGCGCGTATCCATATATAGAATTGCACCACTATGTTCGCTTTCAAAAGAGAACAGAAAGAGTGTTTGTTATACTAGCATTTATCCCAAAAGAACAGTCGTTACAGACAGCAGCACTCATACTGACAATCAAATTTGTAACCTATTTTTATTTAAGTATTATTCATATATATTAACAATGCTTTGTTTATGCCGAGAGGGAACGGTGATTGAAAATTGGAAAATAAGATATTAAAATGAAGTATCGCAAATTAATGACGCTTCGTCAATATTCAAACAGATCCCAAAAATGTAAATATAAAGCAAGTTGATCAGGTGGATTGGCTTTGAGCGCTGCCTACGGCCCATCTATTAGTTGCAAATCAATTGAATGTTTGGAAGAAAGAATTTGAACTTTTGTCTCACTTAAAATGACGTGAATTGCTGTCCCAGTGTTTGTGCTTGCGTAAGATGGGATTGTACCGCCATCACTTGTGGTAAATAACAAATTAATTTCATTATCAAAGTATGCAAGAGTTTTCGCCAGATTCTTCCTTCATAAGCTATTGCCCATGTTCATTTTTTATGACACCTCTTTTCATGTCTATAATCCTCCCTTCTATTATATTCGATTTTTTAATTTGTATAGCACTTCTTAATATGTTTGTCTATCTGAGTGTTTCTTCTTTAGTTTCTGGCATTTACTATATATCTAAGACCTTTGTTTAGTTTGCAAGCAAATTCATTCATTACTCCTACATCAATTCATACAATCTTTCTTTTGTAGACGCAGCAATTCCCTCCTTAAATATACCCAGCATTGCCTGTACAGCGATTTGCTTCACTTAGTAATTTTATCATTCTAATGCTTACAATACTCCCCTTCTACCGTCCATTTTTTTAACAAAATCTGGTGTTTCTTACTACCATTTACTATACAGCAAAGTAAAAATTTGCAACTGTCTCAACCTATTAAGCTTCATCAACAGATAACTTAGTTTATGAAAATCCAGGAAAGACTGCTGATAGCAGAGTAGATAAATGTTAGTAATTTCTATGAGTGCTATTTGAGGTAGCATGGAAAAATAAGACATAACTTAGTTATACAAAGTTTATAGAAGCTGTCTTATTTGGTTAGTAAATACTTTGCAGTTCATCCTAAATAGATTATGTAGTGTTCAGATCCAGCAAAACTATTAGTTTCAGGACGTTATGTATCATTGAACATTGCTTCTGAATGAAGGTTGCAATGACAGTATACCAGTAAACAACTATTTTAACAGGGTAGGCCGCCCTTGACTTTCTCTAGAGCTAATAATCTGATCTAGCAAAATAGATAAGAATTTAAATTGTTTCTAATTTCATATGCATAAAGAAGTTCTAACAGACAGGCTTTCCAATCAAATGAAGAGGAAGAAATTGCGATCACAGTGGCGTGTAACTTTTCATTGATTTGATTCATAAGATTTCCGACAAGATCGCCCTTTTGATGTGATTTGTTTGACAATGGCGTGCTATCAACAATCATTGTTAAGCCTTGAACTCAGACAATTTGAAATTAGAATACAACTCTGCATTGGCAATATTCTACATTAGTAGCAATCATGCAATTACCTCCTTTTTACTAATCCCAAAACTGGTAGGTAACTCAAAACTTTCCTTCTTAGAGCAAAATTTTTAATGCACTTTGCAAACGGGTTGTGTATAGCGTACTTCCTCTTTCACTCTGAGAGTCCAAATCAAATTGATAACAAAGAGAGCTAGGAACCATTCAACTTCCTTCTTTTCAGCAACAATACAAACTCCAACCACAAAAGAAAGTCAAAGCCCCGCCTGACAACTATTCCCTTTGTTCCCAGCTCAGGATAGCAAATCTAATCTTTAAACATTATTGCTATCACAGTATCCAAGGTGATTAGACAACAATTATTAAAGCTACCATAAACGATATAGATTCCGAGATTTCCAACAAGATTGCCATTCACATATAATTTGTTGTCAAATGGCGAGCTATCAACAATCATTGTTAAGCCTTGAACTCAGCCAATTTGAAATTAGAATGCAAGTCAACATTGGCAATATTCTACATTAGTAGCAATCATGCACTTACCTCCATTTTTACTAATCCTGACACTAGTGGCAGGTACCGCGGAGGGTTAAGAAAAGTAGGGGGGGGGGCTAGAACTGAAGAAAAATTTTGTTCTGACTACACATATGATAAAGTCTTTTGTCATAATTTCAACAAGTGCTACAATGAAATTTAACTTTGAAATAACAGAACTGCTAGCTTAACGATGTTTACTAGAACACAAATTTTTCAAAATATCTTTTTGTAAATCTACAGAATGTCCTCCCTGACAAATTTTCCAAAATTTCTGTACCTGTTTTCATTGCTAACAGATTGGTTTCCTATGTCAAGCAAGTTCAATGTATCAGTCTTGCATTTATGAGAGTGAAGAATGGCCAAACTGTTGAATCTCTCCTGTGTCATTTTCGATCTTAGCCAAGTCTTCAGACGCCTTGCCATTGAAAAACATCTCTCTCCTGAAGCACTTGTGGCAGGATTTACGTGCAGTAACTTTGAAATGGTGACTACGTGACGAATTAGTTGACGCTCTTCATTTGGTAGCTCTTTTAGTTCGTTCAAAAAATCGTCGCAACAGAAAATGTTGCCTAAAGCATCTTTAAACACGGCTGGCAACTAGCATAGCTGGGAGCGTAGAGCTGTAACATCGACGTCACCACTGTAATTTAATTTCAAGAACTGAAGCCCATCTTCAAGGTCTTTTGACTGAAGGGCATTAAGAATTAAGCATTCCAGCTCTTCGTATGCTTTAAAGCTTGGCTGAGTAAATCGAAGATT